>VWZF01002590.1:782940-1029030 GCA_013396755.1 Sclerurus mexicanus
GGCTCGGCACGGCCGCCCCGCGGGGAGGGGGCGCCGGCGGGGACCCTTGCGGTGCCGGCACTTCGTGCGGACACGCGCGGAACCGCAGCGCCCCACGCAGCCCCGACCCCCGCACGGTGCCGGTCCCACGCCGCCCGGGACAGCGGTCCCGGCGCAGCTCGGGGGCGTGAGGCTGACACGGGGCTCTCGACCCCTCCCCGCAGCAGCCCCTGCGGAAAAAACGTCGCGTTCACAAGGCACAAACTTTGTGGGGGGTTTGGAGGGGTTCTTTTTTTTGCGGGGGCCCGGGTGCCCCACTCCCGGGTGAGTTTCCCCCCTGCATCCCCTGCCCGCGGCAGGGACACGCTCTGCTGCGTGCAGCATCCCACTACCTCACCCTGAGGAGCTGCAGAGCTGGGGCTGGCAGGCAGCGTATGCCAGAGCTGTAATAAGGGGTCCCCCCTGCCAGGCTGGCAGGAACCCACCTCAAACCTGCTGGAGAGAGGCTGTCAGGGGGGCATCTGCAGCTCTACTTGTATTGGTGATGCTGGGGACAGAGACAGAAAGCACCTGCAGTGTGGGAAGCCACTCTGGTGGCAGCAGCCTGGGAAGCAGTTGTGGACAGATACGGACTGTGGATTTACAGAGGAGCGTGGTCTTCCCCACTGCTGGGCATCCCCCCAGGAAGCAGTTCAAGCACGGGTGCTGAGGGTTGTGAGGGGGCCTAGACTTACCTTCCTCCCTCTGAACATCCAGCAATGGAAGCTGTGGGTTCAGCCTGCAGAGCTGCAGCCCCTGGGGTACCCTCTTTGCTTGGCCCTGGGGGAAATGGGGCTCCAAGGAGGGACATGTGCCACAGCAGCCAGAACAGGCCTTTCCTTTGATGCCTTTCCCAAGAGTGGTGCTTCTGGCACAAGCACACAAGTGCACAGTGGAGCATCATGAGCAGTGAAGGGGAGATGGATGTCAGCTAGGGGAGACCATTCTAGCATTTGGTTTGGTGAGGTTCTGCAAAATGAATGCCAGCATGAATGGATGGTGCAGGGTCCGTGGAGCGTCCAGGGGAGACACAGGTGCTGGAACAGGGAAAAAGGAGGTGATGTGTAACATCCTTTTCAATCCGCCCTACTCCATCTAACATTGACTTGTCAGGAAATAAGGATCTCGACCTCCCTTTCAGCTTCATTCATGCTTGGCTAGTGAGGGGGAAAATGTCAGCTGCTGGTGATTTAAGGGAAGATCCTGCCTGTTTCGATGGGCAATGATGGAAGGTAATTCAATTAGGGCAGTGGGATAGTGCTGGTACAGCTGCATTCCACTCTTCATGCGTTCAGGGTGGTGTATGGGAGGGATCTCTGCTCATGCCCACTGAACCCATTTGGGACTGAAGGCAGCTTTTGTCTGAAGGAGATATATATATATATATATATATATATATTTATATGCTATATATAGGGAATGTATCTCCTGGGTTATTTTCCAGTGTCAGGATTATGGACATGGATCCCAACTGAACAGGCACCCAAGAATGAGTTTTGTGGGCTCTCCTTTGGGAGCTGCTGCTGAACTGTGAGCTTTTACAAACTGCATGCTTTTTACATGCTCCTTTTGCAAGTGTGTATTAAACATAGCTATCATTTTAAGCCTGTATATTCAGTGTTTAGCTTTAGTGTGTAAAGGCCCAGGGTTCTGAGAATGAACACGTGGCAATGGGCTGGCCAGTTGTTTCTGACAGTTTTGTTCCCAGACTCACAAGTTATTCCTGTCTTAGGACAGAACAGCTGCAAGGGCAAATTTATAGTGTGACTGCTAAAGCTGATTTCCAATAACATTGGGAATTGCAGGAGATCTTTAAGAAGGCATCCCTGAGACCAGAACACGAGGGAGATATTAGGGTGCCTGGATATCCTGTCAGGGTAGTACCCCTTTTTGCAGTGCAGGTGCTGGCTGGGACAGGGCAGGATCCAGATATGGGGCTGGACAAGATGGTCCACTGTGTCAAACAGATAAATTCCTGCTACTGCTTCTGCCACCTGTATCTAAGGGCACCAGAATCTTGCAGGGAGGTTGGTAGGGACAGTTCCACTCCTCCAAGAGCCTTTTCCCTCTGCTTTCACTTGTACTCCCCACGAGCAGATTTCTGCTTGTGCTTTTTCCTGAGCTGCTTGCCTAGGAGCTGCAAAAGTCAAGGTGGAAAGCAGAGACAGGCAGTGACTGTTGTCAGAAAAAAGCAGTGTTTTAAAGCTATTTTGAGTTTTGTGGAAACAACTATTTATTTTGGTTTTGTGGCCCCAAGGAGGAAAAAAGCAACCTTCTGTCTCCACCACAGGATCTGTTTAGTCCTGAATGGCAGCTACGCCTCAGTGGCACACAGGGGCTGCACCCAGCCCTGTTGGCACTGTGAGGCATTCTGCCTTCTGTCAACCTTCACGGTGACCAGAGTGTGTTGGGGCTTTGCTCCTGCTCCTTGCAGATTGTTGTGGAGAAGTGAGCAATTGTGCCTCTTCCTGAGGGGCTTTCAGGTAACGGGTACACCTCAGAGCTTCTCTGTCTTTCCTTCCCACCAGCATGTTGAGGCCCTCAAGAGATGGGCACCAGTCAAGGGCTTCCTTCCCTTCTTTGGATGTCACTGGGCAGTGGGAAGCTGCTAGCTGAGACTGATAAAGAGCAGCCAGATGGGACACTACCCAGATAGAGCAGCATCAATAATGAGAAAGATGAAGACAGCCAGAGGGAATGGTTGAGGTCCCATAGGATCATGAGAAAACCCCAGGTGTTTTTTGATGGTCCTCTTGTAGCAATACCTCTGCTGTGTGTTTACCATGTGTCTGGTGAGGAAATGGAATCCTTCTTTTCTCACACAAACACTTGTGATATGGTCCATGTCTCTGTCAGCTGAAGATATGTCTGTGGCAGATAGAGAAAACATTCAGAAGCAACCAGCATCTGCCTGGTGCTCTCCAGGAGAACTTTGCAGTTGTATTTCCAACCCTCAAGGCTCAAGTGGGGAATTCACTTTCCTCCACGGACAAGTTGTTCAGACACCAGTTGGGAAAGCAGAGGATGTGGATGGGATATCCTCTATGTGGGCTCCTGGAAGCCCCATACTGGTAGTTTCTGAAGCCCACTGCAGTTTCTAAAATAGGCTGTAATGGCGAAGGCATTCTTGATGATGAACAGGGCAACTGTCAGTCAGCCAGTGTTATTCCTGTGGAACTGATTTGAACACTGCACAGACTGAATTTAATTTCATGATTAATTATGCCAGGAGACCACAAGTATTCGATAGGTGCCTTTATTAAATACACCTCATGGAAATAATTACTGGCTTCAAGAGAAGGGGTTTGCATTTTCAGATCCAGAGTAAGACTGGTGTGAGAAGGGCACTCATCCTGCACACCAAATCTAGCTGAAAACCCAGGGTCAGGATGCTCAGTGAGACATGCTGGTGCTGAGGCCCAGGGTGGCACCAGCTGTACATGCCACCTCCAGATTCTTGGAAGGGACCATGTGCAAGCCCCCCTGCCAACACTGTTACATAAGAGAAGCCCCTGCCTTGAGCCTCTGTGAAAACCTAGTATGGTGAAAGGCACCCAGGTTAGACATGCAATATTCACAGCTGGATGTCCACAGTGGAGCCTGCACACGCATGTGTCCATCTTCCATATCTGCCTGCAGAGCTGTGTGCAAGAGATGCAACTGTCACCTTGCTTTTTCATGATGTGTGTCCTGCTGTTTTCACGTGTCTTGACAAGTCAGTGCATTAGCTGAGCGGTGGCAACTTCCCATCCACACAGCATCTATATAATGGTATGTCTTACTACAGACCTTTTTTGCTATAGGTTAAAAGGAACCAGTTTCTTTTGCCTTTGTTGTAGGGTGCCATCAGAAGCAGGGACAGCGGTGCTGGCTCAGCAGAAATGAAGGAGTCAGATGAATATGCATGATGTTAAGGCATTATTATTAACCTTGTGACTTTAATGTTGTAAATTTGACCTTTCTTCTCCCATCTCCCTCCCCTTTGTGGATCGCTGTCCCTCCTGGACACACCTCTCGTTGTGAATTGTGAGATGTTATACCTTGCTGTTTGCTGTGCATGTCACCTTGTGAGTGCTCCGAGACAATTAATCACCCAGTTCTGATTGAAAATTCTCAGTCCTCCAGTCTTCTGTTTGCATTCAACTGAGTAACGTCTTTGCAGAGAGGGGAAGAGTCTCCAATTCACTTGCAGATATTTGATTCTTTTAAAAGGTGTTTTTGAGAAGCATCTCATAATATGTAAAGTCCCATGGCTACATATCCTGAAGAGAAACCCACGCAGCACAGCTCCTCAATCCAAGCAGGCACGAGTGAGCTGGCCAGTGACAGGCTCAGATCTCACACAGATGAGGCAGCAACTAAAAGGATCCATTCCTGCCTGATACATGGACTTTTGAGTCAGAAAATCTGGTCACTGTTGTTCTGTTTGAACCAGGGAAAGTAAGGTGTATTTACATGCACCGAGCATGGGAATCAAAGAGGCTTCAGGTGCCAGGGCTTCAGGCTGGGCAAAATAATCACACAAAGCATTCTGATACTAAACATCAAAAACCTCCTGAAAGGAGGAGAGTTACTTTTTATTAAAACGTCTACTGTTCCTTGGCTGCAGAGCTCCTGCTTATATGCTTTTCCCATCCCTTTAAACTTCACTCTCTGATATGCTTTTGAGGCCATACATCTTTTTCCCTTGCCACTGTGTAGGGAATGTGGCCCTGCCTACCCCACATGTGAGTGTGCAGCACTGCAGGGGTTGTTTTTGGGTTAAAAATATGCAGGGATTACTGTAACAGGGGCCTGCCTTTATAATACCAAATGTCCATTTAAATTATTATGGTAAAAGCTGGCTATGATAATGAGTTACTACGTATTACAGTATTGGCTTAATTTTCTTCTCCAGATTTGGTCCCTTCTGGTATTGGAGCAAGGTTTTATCTGTCTGAATCACTGCATAAGTCAGATGTGGTCTACAGGCACACGACTGTCCTCCAACAGCCCATTTCCACTCCTAGAGGCTGTGGTTGGGAGTGTGGTTGCCATGGTGGTAGCAAGACAATTAAAATGGCTTTATAATCAGCTGAAGGTACCGACTGTTTCCAGGATACCATATATCCTAATCAATCTCGGCTCTGACAGACCTTGGAGCAAAGCCAGATTCAATGACAGCAGTTGGTGGCATTTAATTTTTTTCTTCTTCCTCCAGCCCCCTAGGGTTAGCTTTCCTGCATGGGTTTGAAGCTGCAGTTCAAGGTGAAAAAAACCCTCCATCATTTCTGGATGTGGTATCTTTCGTTCTGCATCCTTTTAATTTGGGCTGTGCAGCACAAAAAAAAAAAAAATGTGTGAAGTTATCACCATTCCTCTGACCTCCTGACCTGTCTGAAGCTGAACTGGCTTCCGTGCATCGCCTGATGTGGGTGCTGCCCTTTCGATGAGCGCAGGGAATAAGGGATCTCTTTGTTGAAGGCTCCTCCTAACAGGCTGTGCTGCTCCCCCTGCCAGGCCATTCCCTGTGGGTGGTGGGGGCTGGAAGCAATATGTTGGAAGTCACACTGTATCCCAACAGCTTGGGATTCAGAGCTGTCAAGCAGTGGCTCATTGTTAGTACAACTTCTTCCAGAATGCCAGAAAAAGAAAAGGCAACTTAAAACTTTTTATGACCTGCTGACACATGAGTCTGGTAGGAAACTGACTGTGAATCTGGAGAAATAGCAGAGGGGTTTGGAGATTTGCTGCCGCTGCTAGTTACAGGGTTATTTTTTCCTACAGGTAGCAATGTGAGCCAGAGGGCTCCTCCAATTTACATCTGGTTGTTCCAGCTGGCTTCCATGGATCTACTTTGTGGTGTAGGTGCTGCCCTGTGCTCGGTCAGCACTTCACAGGGATGTATAGTATTTTTCTGAGGGCTTTTTGTGTTTTTGCCATGATTCAAGAATACTTGAATTCCCATTTTAGAGAGTTTCTGACATACACGAGTCCTGAGGTGAGTGTGTAATCCCAGGTGGGTGGCTGGGTCAGCTGTGTCCTGCAAGTCTGGGTTAGTTTGCAGTATGAGACTACAGGAAGGCACAAAATGGCACTCCTGATTGCTGCTACTAAGAGAACTCAGCTCAGGGCTGGTCTGTGTGACACTGGGCACTCCTTCAGTGCATGTGCTCCTGTGGGGTTTCAGTCTCAGGGCTCTCCTGCATTTTGTGGTGACACTGTCTAACTCAATGTTCTTAACTTTTCTCTTTCTTGAAACCTCACTTACAGGCAGAATACTAGCAGCAACAACAATTATCAGCATTAAAATAAAATTAAACTGAGTCTAACTTGGGTTTATGGCCGTGCTTAAACCTTCTGGGGTTGTGAAGCTTGTTTTGCAAGCTGCTGGTCTATGTCTTTGCAATCAATCAGTCAACAGCGCACCATCAATCACTGCAAGCACTTGGTTTAGATTATCAGACCTTGCACAAATCTGAATTTCTAGCATGCCCATAGATTTGCTAGCTCAACATTCTCTATTGGGATTTACCTGATCCCTCCAGCTGGAAGAGTCTGCCAACAGCCTCCACTTCACAGAAGGGGCCCTCCACCCTGGCATCTGCTGAAACAACAGATTTGGAAGCATCAGCCTGCTCCATTACTCTCCAGGTTAGAGGGCCACTGAAAGTCCCCAAGGTATACCAAAAACCTTGTTGGGAGACTTTTTCTCCCTTAGAAACCTACTGCCTTCAACACTTAGTGATCAAAGACAAGAGCTTGAAAAAGCCCTGATTTTCCAAAGGTAAGCAATTTAGAGAAATATATGAAAAGTTAGTTTTTGTTAAAAGCTCTGTTAGAACATATTTTTTCCATGACTCTCCCTTGACACCATTAAGTCTTTCTGGCAGCTCATTTTGGATTATTTTGTTTCAAAATATGTTTAGAAACTTAGGTTCTAACGAAGGATAATAATTACCCAACTAACAATGAACTCAACCAACCACCCGAGGAGTCAGAATGATTTACAGCTTTCAAAGGAGCTGATGCTGGCTTGCCTTTTGTCTTTCTACTTAATGCCTCTCTAATATTCTTCTCTGGACACAATGCCTTTATGAACTGTTTTTTCTCCTTCTTTTTTTTTACTTTGGTCTTCAATAGAATGCCAAGTCCTTCCACCACCTAATTCTCTGAATACAAAAGAAGATTTAATATCCTCTAAATGACTATAAAGAACAAACCTACCAGATGGCAGACTTCATTGCTCAAGGGGGATGCAGGCTGCTTCTCTTGGAGAAGCATTTCAATGTGGTTTAGAAAGAGAGAGTCACAAGATATATTCATCTTTCCCTTAGTGGGGTGCTGTGATATAACTCAGTAAAGGTGCAAGAAGAGGGAAATACATTTTGTGATCCAACAGAGGAAACAAGCAGAGCCACATGAAAAGCCTTTTTTGCTAATTTCTTGAATCTCTCTGAGAAACATGTTGATTATGACCTTGAGCATTTCTGCAGAAGTTTTGAGATGTAGGATCTGGATGCTATGCATAACTTTTCAGACTCTAAGCAAGATTTAAGAAAGTTGCTAGCATTTAAAGACTACTTCTCCAGAGTTAAAACGAGGATGTTGCTGACATATAATCAATGCTCTTCAGGAGGAACCTGTTCTGCTTCATTCTCTTTCCATTTTTCCTATGTCAGAAGCCGACAAGATTAGTTGATTAAAAGGACTTCTTTAAGAGCAAATGTTTTGCATCTCACTTATTTTCCAAGTATTTGGCTGAATAATTCATCTGACACATAGCTAGATCATTTATATTTGTAGATTATCTGAGAAAAGATCACAATATTTATGTATGGACCTATTGCTCAGACTTATTTGCTAAATAATTTATTGGAATAATCTGTGTTCTGTGTCTCATTTGTGGCCAGTTCCTTGGAAGATGTTGATATTCTGATGATGTGATGTGTTTCTGTTCCCAAGTGGATGAGTGTAACTTTCTGGAATTATTTTGTGATGTAAGTGGCTGTTATTATGAGTTTGAAATGTGTTTTCACACTAAATTCACACTTGGTGAGTATTCGTTCCAGAAAATGTGTTCCCTAGGATAACTGTGGAAAGCAAACACAAAAAAAGGAAGGAACACAGTCAAAGCAAATCCATAAAAAGACTCCGATGCACAGAAATGTGTTCTCAGGACACACTTATCTCTGTTGTGAAGCGATGTGACAGAGGAGGCGACCTCAGATTTACAAGGCAGAGATCGTTATGTGCCAACGAGCTACATATCCTGCATGGACAGCTTGGATGATGATCAACTGCCAGACCTGCTACCAAACAAATATGACCCACAGTCACTTGTGCTCTTCTTGGGATGTAGGTTACACAGCAAAGTACCAAGCAAAGCAAAGTGTAGCATTACCTATCAAAAGAAGAAAAGGGAGAAAAGATAAAAAGGGCATATTAATGGGATGGCAACAATCTTAGTATTAAGGATGAAGAAAATAGGGTATTTTTTGTGTCTCCAAGCTGACACAATAGCCTGTGGTAATGGCCACTACCTGATACTTTGAAAGCAAGAGAATAATTTCCATCATGATTTAGCGATCAGCTTTCACCCTGAATTTGGAGATCTGATCTCCTTATCTTTGCAAGTGCTACTGGAACACCTGCTTGGTAACAAGAAAAGAATTCAACCTAACAACAGCTCGTTCATCCTGGTGCTGTTAGGCAAAGCCCAAGCATTTATCTAGAATATTAATTCTCTACAGACCTTTGCTTCCAGTCGTGTTTGCTGTGCACCAGTATGTATTTTAATGTAGCCAGAGAGAGGCCTTATCTCGCAGAAAGTCAATTGAACTCTCTTTCTCCCCACCATGAAAGAGTAGAGTCAAATGATACACCTGTCACGGTATAGTCCTAGAGCTCAATGGGGAAAAACAACTACTCTGGATTTAATCCCAGCTACCAGTTGGGAAGACAGGCTGCAGTTTTATCCCTCACTAGTATTCACATATATATCCAAATTTTCAAGAATATCCTTGGGCCATCTAGAAAGGACACTGACTTTTTTAGGGCTTTAGCAATGTCTATACAGGGATAGTATTTTTCAGAGCATATATATATATATATGTCAAACTCCCTGGTCTGCTTTCCCTGTTATGTTAGTCTAAGGTGCTTCTCTTGATAACCCTTGTGCATATACTGTTTTCTCAGTACTTGGGAGATATCCTGAGATCCAGTGATCCCTTGCTCTATTCTCTGCTCTACAAATTTACTGGCAGTACTTTGTGGGATGCCTTTTTGAAACTACAGCAATACTGGTCTGGAGGGTTAAGTGTATTAAACAACCAAACTCCCGTGATTCACATCCTTTTCTGCCATCCATTAATGTTCCTGGCACTATTTTCAAATTACTGTTGGGCAGCAGATGGAGGACATGCTGCTAAGTGCTATGATTATGAGATTCATTAATATGGATGGGATTATGCACACATGCATTTGTAGTTGGGCAAGCCAGAAGAATTTACATCTGGGGTTTCCAAAGACATTGGATACTGAGGTGATAAAGCGGTAGGAAATGATGCTGTAGGAAGATGAGTTCAAATTTTGTGAAGCACTTATGTGAAGCCTTTTTCCTTGATGAAATTTTTGTTTCAGGGCTTACATGGGCAGCAACAACTGGTGGGATACAGGCAGTGGTGCAGAACTGGATGGTCAGCGCCAGTGGCAGAGTTTTTGGATGACAAAGACCAATTAGACATGTGAGCAGAGCCCAGAGCTACAAGAGAAGAGCATAGCCATGAATGTTCATGCCACCATTAGCTCTGGCATCTTACTGCTTATCAGGAGCTCACCAGCTGGGGTTGGGAGATCAGCTACAGCAAATATTGTCACAGGGGTTCGAAATGGGGAGGTTTTGGCTCCATCATGTCTTAGACCTGGAAATGTGCAAGAGTTGGAGCTTTAAAGAGTTGTAAATGACAAGTAGTCACACATAGTCTTTGCCAGCAGAGTCAGATATTTTCTATAGGTTTGCAGAGGCTGACTGATCACTATTAAATATTTCCCGACAATAATGGGAAGCAGAAAGGTCTGTGATGCTGTGTCATTGTGAAAAACAGGTCTGGGTGCAGGAATGGACAGGGGCTATTTGCTTCTAGATATGATATGAACATTATGGTTCCTGTTCTTGTTCTGGGCATCTGGATTCAATGTATGGTCTGTTTCCCTGGCCAAGGAGGCTCTTTGTTGGTGGTTTCAGCATGAAGGAAGAATTATTTAGCTTTGTGCAGAGTGGTTGCAGATGATCACTGGCATGTACTTCAGGAAGATGGATAGGAGGGAGGTGGTACTTCATGAGAAGGGTGGGTGTTTCTCATCATGATGTGCTTCATGTGATAAGTGCCTGCAGTTTTTTTGCACCTCCATAAGAAGAGAGACATCCTGAAGGAAATATTGGAGCAGGAATGTGAGTGGGAGCAGGAGGAAGAAATTTAATGTTTTAGGCGGATGGGGAAAGGATCTCTGCAAAATGACCAAAATAGTCATGACCACAACATACTGGATGTTGGGTGTGCTGAGGAAAGAGAGTAACCAAGGAAGTGTCTTCCTCTTTGAAGTATTGATGGTGTGTGGGCATGATCTGTCATTTAGGGGTTGAGCTGGATGTACGTGACCTTTTCCATTCAAATGCACTAAAATGAATTTGAGTGAGGAAAGTAGTACATGATGTGTTGAATAAAAACTCAAAGACTGCAAGGAGGAAGCACACAACCATAACAGCTGTGAATGAGGTGCCTGGTTGGACTAAGGATGCCAAAAGGTGCCAGAGTGGGGCTGGCAGTAATGACAGCCCCAGGATGGTACGTGCCCTGGGTTGCATGGGGTTCTTTGTGCCAAATCCTGTTTCCCCAGACATTTGACTCTGCACTGCCCCTACAATCCTTCTTGCCAGGGTGTCCCATTCCCATTCTTTGGGAGCACCTCAGGAAGTGCCATGTCCCTGCTATCTCTGCAGCCCCTCAGCTGAGGTGCATTCAGTCAGCCCTGGCAAAGATTCTCTCCCAGTTTTTTCCCATCAGGTATCTGTCAGCCTCCCTCTGCAGGATAATGCTTCTTTTCACACAGGTGGTGTGCGCTACAAGTGCTAAGGGAAATGATAAAACATCCAAGTGCGTATTGTCCATTCCCAGTTTCCATGGCAACCATGACAAAATGTTTCTTTTCCCACATTTCAGGAATGCCATTCGCCTCCTTTCTTCCCACTCTTCAGTTTCCTTCAGGAGGAGGCAACGCAAAGCCTTCTGGTTCCTCAGGGATAGATCCCTGTGGTAAAGGCTCAGTGCTGCCCTTGCCTCCAGGACAGATGTTGGAGGGCATGGGGCAGCACTGTGTAGTTGATACATCATCTGTGTACAAACTCTCATGACCCAAACAGGTCTTGTCTGAAGAGGAAATGGTCATGCTGGGACCACACCAGGAGCCAGCGTCTGCCAGGTGAGCTCTCCTCATGCCTGCAGGAGTGGAAGAGGAGAGCCTGCTCTCTCACAGAGGAGCATCTTTGCCTTGGAGAGGTGTGCTGTGCCATCTGGGCTTTGATTTCCCTTATACAGGACCTACAGAGCACTGCAAATTTACTGCGTTTCCCAGAGGTCTTCCTAAGCACTTCACAGCATCCCAAAATCCACTCACACCTTGCTCAACTTTGGAAACTCAGTTGCAGGAACTAAACACTGATAGCTCACCTTCTAATTAGCTGGGTGAAATAATGACCTAAAGAACCTTTCCTGGAGAGTTTTTCTGCCTGGGATGTATTACTGATATACACATACGAGGTTCACAGTGTGCTTAATTATTTCACCAATGTGTTGCTAGTCACTGAATCTTGCATCGTGTGAGCTGCTGTGAGTGTGCAGAGCTGAGCAAACTTCCACGAACATGGGAATGGGATGCCAGGGCAGCAAGCCTGGCTAACAGCTGTGGGATAGTGGTAGGAGGCAGAAAACCTCCAAGTCTTGGGCGACTTCATTTTGAGCTGTGCAATGCGTTTTGTATCTTCTCCCAGGTAACAAGTGACAGGACAAGAGGAAATGACCTTTAAGTTGCACCAGAAGTTTAGATTGAGTATTAGGAAATATTTCTTCACTGAAAGGGTGGTCAAGCACTGCCCAGTGAAGTGGTCACCATCCCTGGAAGTGTTAAAAAAACATGAGATGTTGTACTTGGGGACACAGTTAATGGTGAACACAGCAGTGTTGGGTTAATGATCAGACTTGCTGATCTTAGAGGTCTTTTCCAACCTTAACGATTTTAGGAATCTATATGCAGAAGACAAGAGGGTTGAATGCTAAGCAAATAAAGAGTCAATACCTGGAGAACAGAGTGTCATATATTGCCTCAATATTTGAATGTATATTATATAATTTACATGTATTTATACATATCTATTACTGGAGGCTGTCTCTGCACTATGTTTGATAAAGCTCTTCTCAAGACATTTGAGTGCGTTGCTCAAATCTGGTAGGTCTTTACCCATCACTGGCTGCCTTTGCTAATGTCCACCTTGGCAGACCCTGCAGCACTTCTGAGGTAAAAAAAATAAGATGCTGAAGGTTACTTTTGTCTTGTTCCTCACTGGCAACAGGGTGGTTCTGGGAAAACTGTCCCACTACTCTCCTGTCTGGCAGCATAATCTGTACAGCACACCTATAATATCAGCAAAGTTACCTACAGAAATATAGTCCAGCTCCTCATAAGCCAAATAAAGAGTGGGATCATTGCCTGCCTGCCAGAAGTGGCCTTGCCTTCCCACAGCCCTGCACTAGCTCCAGGAGAGCTGCCCCTTTCCTGTGGTTCTCCTTGTTCTGGTGGTGCTTCTCCAGATGGAGAGCAAATGTGCAGCTCTGACCTTGTCAGGCTCCTGCAGGGTCCTCAGGGGAGCTGTGCAGTACTGATAAATGAACACACTCCTTTCAAGCACTGGGGAATGACAGCACCAGAGAGCTGGCATCTAGTCAAGGTGTTGCTGAAGCTGTGGTGTGCTCACACAAGTACCAAGGAGGTCAATCCTAACAATGAGCAGTATCACTTGGTTAACATTTGGAAACCCAGCATAAGTGGCAATGCTGGTACCAGAGCTGGCTGAAGATCAGGAATTCTGATTCACCAAAAAGAATATTTTTCTTGTCTCTCCCTCTGTCTGAGCTTCAGGAAATTGAGGCCAAAGACCCATAACCTCAAGCCTTCTTAGCCCCGGAAAAGACTTTCCAAATACATCTTTCTGATTCCCCGGTCTGCAGGTACCCCCAGCCTGGGAATGTTAGGGATTCAGAGGAAGGCACCCCATAGCCTGGCCTCAGATTAGGTTAGCTGAACCTAACTCGTTCTATATGAGACATTCAAGTCCAGAAAAAATCAGCTGTTGGCCTGGAACTTTCCTGGAAAGGGAAAGGCTGCACCAGATTCAGCACCATCCTCCCAACACAGCGCCATGCTTCTTCCATACTCCCATTTTCATAAAAACAAAATACCATCCTGCTCAACTGCAATACTATTTCTATACAATTAGAACTGAGGAGAAAAATAAATAAAAAGATAATTCTAGTAATACTGTATTAAGGCCACAGAGGCAGCACAGGGGGACCAGATGAGACCCAGAATCAGATGTGTTACGGACTGAAAATGGCTAATCTGTGCCACTTGGCTTCAGGGCCAGAGAATGGTCCCTGTCCTGATTTTATTTTATATTTCAGACCTAGACTAGCCAGCAAATTTGGTATGGAAGTGAGAAACTTAAAGATATCAGACACTTTCTATGCAAACTAATTTAGTTCCTCTGGAGTAATGTTTCCTTAATGAAGGCTTTGTGGAAGCAGCAAGAAGCACAGATGTGTTGTTTTGCCTGTATAACAGGCTCAAAAGGGTGCTCAGAATGAAGTATGCTGCACTAGATGTTCTTCAAATTGCCAAGCTGACCAGAGTCCATAATATGCCAGATTCCTCACAGACTCATTGTGGGACAGTTACTACATGGATTTAACTCCTAGATGTTCAGTGTACAGAATGGCATCCAAGGTTGGAGGATATTGACTAACATTAGTTTGGATTTTCACTCCTCTAGTTTATGAGTGGTTCTTTGGAAATCAGCCTGGGATCCCTAGGTCTGCTGAAAGAAAGGTATTTGAAGAAAGACTTCAAGAAAAGGGCTAAAGAAGGGATTGGTTACACAACTAATTTCACATCATAGCCATGAGCATCTCATCTATCTCCCAGCCGTTCCCATTACATCTAAATAGACCTGTTGTAATGAAGCATTGAGAGGTGAAAGAGGGGGTTAATGTACTAGTCTGTTACTGCTGAAGATATTTACAGTTTGATGGAGGTCACACAGAAAAATAAGCATGGTTGTCTCAGTTGATTCTTCAGGGCATGTCCTGCTAATGGCTAATTTTCCTGAAATCTGCAGGTTTTGCATTAGTTAAGAATCTGCCTAAGTGACTTTGAGAGAGGAGATTGTGTATGAACCTGTTATGCAGTGAAAACAACACATATGTACCTCTTGATTTTATTTAACATTGTACTCTCATTACCTGGGGTTTACTCTTCTGGTGTGATGAATTTTCCCCCTCTCAGATAAAGCAAAGTAATAGCTACCCAGGGGCCTGGGAAGTATACAAATGGGTTTGAGTTGGAAAGGTCAGCCCTACAGATATGTTGGACCATGCCAAAGAGCAAGGCGAGCAGATTAAGCTATATAAATATTTAAAGAGCTGTAATTAGGACTAACATGGCCTCGCTCCCAAGGTTCATTATTATACATGCACATGGCAGAAAAGCAACTAATCATGACCTTTCTCCACTTGCTTTTCCTTATATTTTTGACAGAGTGTTTTTCACTCCCTGAGATGTTCCTGGCTGGCACTGCCTCCCTGGGAGGGGACAGGAGATCTGTTGTGGTTTTCTGTAAGACTGGGAAAAATCCCAGAAAGGTTTCAGAAGGAAGTGAGGGTGAGGTGTTTGCTTTCACCCAGGCTCCCTGTGCTGCTGGGATCTGGGGCAAGGAAGCAGAGGTTTCCCTATGTGGTCAAAGCTCTTGTCCAAAACCCAGAAGGGCTTAAGGAGCCCTTGCTGAGGACACCAGGTGTCCCAGTGTCACAGACACATTAACACCCTTCTCCTGGTGGGACAACTCCAGCTCATCCTTGGCTTCATGAACCATGTATTTGCAGCTCCAAGACTCAGCTGTTACAACTCTCCTCAAGGCATGCAATCTCACAAGCTATAAACACTCTAGTTGGTACAAAGCACAATATCCTCTTTGCTTAGCAACATGCGTTTCCATGAATACCTCACACCACGAGGCTCACTGTTGCCTGAGCACTCATCAACTGAGACTAAGGCAAGGTCTCCATCCTGGGATGGAGGTAATGGGTGACACAGACACACCATACCCTGCTGCCATGTCCTGCAGCAGCCACCTTCCTCTGACACAAGGACCAGTGGAACAGCCCATGGGCTAGGGCACCACAGCAACCATCCTGGGTTTTCTGCCCCTTGAAGTGCAGAAGCAGCTCACCACCTTGGTGCCACCACCTCCATGCAGGGAGCCAGTGGGCCAGTCACTGCCCTTCAGAAGAGCACTGAGCTGTCTTCTCCAGATGACGAGGATGAATGAAGGTCAGAGGCTTTTTCCAGATTGTCCGTGGACAGACCCTGATGTTGGGCGGGGAACAGACCCAAAAATTCTCTCTGTAGCATCCCATAGGGGATGCTATTTGTGGGGACTGGCCCCTGCGGGGCTGCTGTTGAGGATCAGGGCTCAAGACATACACACACACACCACATTTTTAGATCTCCTGCTTTTCCAGACATAGCATTTTAATTGTGTGTCTGTGCCCCTTTCCACCATGTTCACAGCTCAGGAGGAAGAAGCAGAATTACCAGCATAACAGGAGCACTTGTTTTAAACCAAACATGGTGGTGTTGGACAACATCAACTGCACCTAAGCAAAACTTTTGGTGGTTGTGAACCAGTCTGGATGTCGTTTCCATTGAGAAAGACTTTTACTGGCCGTCTGACCAAAGAGAAAGATGGAAAGAATGATGAAGGGTGGGAAAGGACATGTCCCCAGAGAGCCTGCAAGTTGGCAAGCACACCTGTGCTGCACTGGCCAGCAGCCTGCACCCGGACACACTTCTCTGGAAGTGGCCACAGAACAAGAAAATTCACATACATGCACAGAGGGAAAAAAAAGGAAAAAAGAAAGGAAAAAAGGTGGTTTGCTGCCCTACTCTTCCCTACAGCTACATTAATTGGGTCTTACTCCTGCCGTCTGTACGCTGGCAGTACTCCCACAGCAGTGACTTTAATAGGAGGGCAGATTGCAGGATCAGGCCCACAGTGTCCTGGAAAAGATGAATAATAATCACTACGTGGAGAAATACTGCAGTTTGCAGCTCAAAGAACACTTTAAATCTGCTTAGCAATTTGTAACGCCCACAGTGGCACACTGTGTAAAGCTGCAGTTATGAGACAAATCACTTTTCCATTAACCACAGCTCCAGGATGTGCCTTATGGCAGCACACAGGGAGCAGCGAGGGATGGAGGGGAGGGGAACACTGTGAGTGAGGCGGTGCAAGAAGCCAAGAGGTTTGCTTTTTCCAGCAGCAGCTGTGTTATCCCTTTATGGTTATTTTCTGGGCTCGCAGCAATTAATCCCCATACAGCCTGACTCCAATGTCCATCCATCTGCCGACTCTTGTGCCACCCCTCAGATCTAACCATCTCTCAGTATTGATGACTTCCCTTCAACAGCAAGCCTTGGAAAGGCAAATTACATGAATTTTTCCAAATTACAGTATTTTTCCCAAGTACAAATCTCAGTGTTGTTTGATGAAGTCTGACCTGGCCACCCAATGTTCTGCCAGTGGTTATCTGACCTCACCTCCACCTGAAACATCATTCTGCCATGCTAAAACACAACAGTGGGGCTATAAAAGCTCATTGTAAGAGCCTTCCTCTTTCTTATTTAAGCCTTTGACATCCTGCTGATCTTCTGGAGGCAGGGAACATCTCCAGATGCAGTATGTTCTTGGTTGGCTTGGGGCTGTTTTGTGCTAGCAGGAGTCACTGAGCCACTTGGGGCAGGAGTAAGTGGCAGGTCCCAGTCTCGCCACCACAAAGTGGTTTAATCAAATGGTATTTGACCTGTGCCTGCTGCCAGCCTCTCCTGGACCATGCTGAGAGCTGGCAGCCCAGGCAAGCATTGGGAGCCTCTGGGGAGAGGAATGCTGGGAACCCATGTCAGGGAGCAAGGAGTGTTGTTGTGGGAGCTAATACTCCCTATTGGTGTGACAGGGCTGGTTCTGGGGAACGTTGTGATGGCTTTGGAGTTAGAGAAGCCTCAGCAAAGAGTGCCAAAATTGAAGACGTCACACTGAAATATCACAAGAGAAGCCAAAGAGAGACTAATTCTGATGTTCAGTTTGCAAAGCAGGTAAAGGCAGTGTGTGATGGCAAAACAACCCTCACCCATGGAAGTGAAGCCTGATCCTATTCTCCCCGAATGGCCAGCTGGCACCTCAGGGGCCCTCTCAGGCAGCATGGCAGATCTTCCCTTCTAGCCTGCAGGGAGGGAGCAAAGCTGCTGGATCTGGAGCCAGCAAGCCCTGCAGCTGAACACCCATCACTGCCACAGTCACGATGAAGGGTAGATTTAACCCACCCTTGCCAGCTCTGACCCTCTTGTCCCCAGACTCTCCCACATAACAGGCACAAAGAGAAGAGTACCTGACGATAACAAAAAGCACTGGCAGAGACACCTAAACCACAGACATCAGTGGCAGGAGGCCACTTACAACAAATTCTTCACCAAAGGCTTGAGCAGGGTGACCTGGATTTGAAGAGCCATGAGAGCAGAGTGGGCTGCTGAGCACAGATCTCTACCAAGAAAAGGAAAGACTTTGGACACACTGGAAATAAAACCGTGGTTTGAGATGCAGGGACAGGACAGGGAGTTATCTTGAAGCATCTACACAAAAGTACAATGACATTTAAGCCTGACAAGGCCTGTGACGAGATCTGGGTAGACTGGGGAATTAGACAAAACGGCCAGGGTCTCAGTGCAAGCTTTTATCTCATTCCTAGGGAAGGTGTTTGGAGACCTTGAATGAGAAGAAAGGGTAGCAAGATAAACAGAGCAGGCAGCTGAATCCCTCAAGATTTTAAAACAATGATCAAAAGAAAATGCAAATGAGGAACCTGCCCTCAGAAAGTCAGAGGAAAAAGATTCATAGTTCAGTGGTGGGAATGAGGTATTAGAAGAGGTATTTCAGCGCCTCCAGGGAATCCATCCTGTCCTACACTAGGAAATCACATGTTTATGCTGCAGGGAGGGCATGGGCAGGGCTTAACAGATAGGCCAAGTTTCCTTCTACTTAGATGGTAGGAAATGCCACAGGTCCTAAGTGTTAGATCTAGGAAGTCACGTAAGAATGTGTAAAAAATAAGATATTACATGTAAAGGAAAAATTTTTTATGGCAAATGTGGTTAAGTGCTGAAACAGGTCACCTACAGTTGTGCAATCTCCATTCTTAGTGATTTTCAAAGCTCAGAGGGTAACCTATTTTAATCTTGAAGTTCATCTTGCTTTGAATGGGGTGTTGCACCGTATTATCTCTGGCAATTCCTTCCCACATAAATTGCTCCACAATTCTGTAATTCTATGATCTGAAATGATCTCAAGGTAATACGTTAAAGTTCTAAGATACTTGCTTGCTGTATTAGGAATCCAAGCACTGCAATACTTGGACTTAGAGACATAGAGGGGACCTTACAATAAAATACAGGCCATCTGCAGCTCAGAAAAACCTGAGCTGTTTCCAAAATTACTCTAACAACCAAAGTCAAACTTCCCCAGTTTGCTCTCAGACTGGGGTTTTTGCTCCCATTCTTAATGTGAGCCAACATTTCCACTGGGCAATGCATCTCCACTTCCAATGAAGCAAAAGAGCTTCCCTACTTCCTGCAAGCAGACAGATAATTTTACTTTACATCCCATCTCAAGACAAGTTTTAGTGCTGTGTTTAGGTAGTGATGCAGGAATAGAAGCAGGAATATTTCATATACTCAATGTTTCTTTGAAGACTTCATCCTGCCAGCCTCAGGAGGACAGTGTTTGACCTTCATGTGTTTCAAGAGTAAGCTCAAGGTCATGAACCCTGTAGCCTTGGCTCAGAGCAGAAGCTAGAGAAATAAAAATTAAAATAAACCTGAAAAATAAAAGTGGAAAAGAAAAATCCCATGATACAGGCTATTTCTCAGTGACACCAGTGGCAACATTTGATTTTAAGCTGGTCATGCCTTGCTTATTGAAGCATGGCCAAGACACTTTGCAGCTGTCAGTTACCCAGGACTGAATACCCCAAACAGATCACACTGGGTCATTATTTCTTCTGTAGTACCTTTAGGTTTTCAAGCAACCTACAGAACTTAATATTATGTGCACAAAATACACCTCCTCTCCTCCATCATCATAGTGAAATTTCCAGTGTCTTTTCTCCCTTAACCCACATTTTTGTAGCAGCTGCTTTTAAATGAAGGAAAGAAAATGAGAAGCAGCTGTTTGATGGCTACTGAAGGCCTGGGATGGCAGCAGCAGCAGCAGCCAGGGCTGAGAGGAGGACTAATGGGCAGCATGCACATGAGGAGGTCAGAGGTGGCAAATAAATGCAGTTTATCAGAGAGTTACAGAAATAAAGGAATGAATCACATGTTAGCATCACCATAGATGAGGTATAAATAGAGTTAATCAGCACTGAATGAAAGCATATTAACTCAAGGAGAATTATTCATGCACTGCAGGTGTTTTCCCAGTCTCTGTCCATGGAAGTAATGAGTGAGAGCAATAATTGGTGTCCAGCCCATCTCTAGCCAGCAGCTATTGCTCCTTCTGGACTGAATTAATCTTCCAAATTGCTATGCTGCTTTACAACATATATTTCAACATAATGATCTTTTACTTATTATTATTTTTGGGAGCTAGTGAGTTATAGAGATTGATAGCATCCTTTGCAAAAGAAATAATGAACCCAAGGGGAACTGATAATTCACTGAACTTTTGAACTGCCTTCAAGTCACCTCTCTGGGACTTGAAAATTATGATGTATTATTTATTCAGCTCTGGCTGTGCCTCTCTCAGTGTGGTAGGAAGCTTCAGGAGAGTCATAACAACACAGGCCCTGTACACTTCCCCTGAACACTCGCTAGAGAGAGCCTGCTACTAATTTGCCTTTTGGTAGGGACTGTGTTTTCCCTTTGTAGCCGCTTTTTAAAACAGCAATTTCTACGTGCAGCCTCAAGAGTTTCCCTCACTCCGGTCAGCTGAGCTTCTTCTTCTCTGTTGCAACACAAGAGGTGTTTCAGAGCCTTCACAGGGAGGTTCACAGGTGCTGCTGACCTCCCTGCTCTCTGGACCAACACCATATCTCCCACAGACTTCCCCAAATAAGTGCATGTAGCTCCTCTAGTTCCAAATCTCTCTCTGCAAGGTGCTGAGCTCTGTAACCAGACTCAGAAAAGTGCTTAAACAAAAGCTTAACACAAGCACGTGTTCACCCTCTTCGGGAGCTTAGGGCTCAAAGGATTATCCTTCGGAAAGTCCAAACCCCATTTATTTCCCAGTGAAGTGACAAGGTGAAGTCTTCAGCAGGTGCTGAGAAAGCAGCTTTCATCCACGCCATCCGTGCTGAGTTTTCGTACACTCATCTCCTCATCCTCCATCCATGGTGTTGCCTTCGGGAAGATGCTGGCTTAGGGCGGCTTATGGGACCATTCCCAACCCTCTGGCCCCTGCAGCGTGGGCCGTGGCGACGGGGCTAAGAACACACGGCTTTGCGATGGCAAAGGCCCATTGTTTGAACACCTGAAGCAGAGCCGCAGGAGGAAGAGGGGCGAGCACGAGAGGCGTCCACCTGTGATCCTCACGTCAGGTTTAGCCTTTGACAGCAAAGGTTCCCTGCAAAACCTATTCCGCGAGTACTCACGGGTGTAAATATGTTGGTAACCCTTTGGCGGCCAGCCCTGGCCGTGCAGGTCGTGCGTGGGGCGATGTGATGGCACCGCGGGGTCCGGGTACCGCCGCGGGGCCCGGGTACCACCGCGGAGCATCCTCCCCGCGGCCGCCGTCGGGACTCGGGGCTCCTCCGCGCAGGCAGCCGCTGTTCCTTTACTCCTGGCTCCCTCTCGTGGGCCTCCCCAAAAAGCGCAACTTCGGCCGCCCCGCAGCTCCTGCCTCGGGGACCCCCGTCCCGGTATCAGCCCACAGCCCTCTTCGCCTCCCGGTCGTCCTTCATCCCGGGGAGCTCCGGGGGTGGGCGTGATACAGAACCGGAGTCTGGCCTGCGGCATCGTTCTGGCTGCCAGGCAAAAGGCATTAGTTTGAGTTTTCCAGGCTGTGTTTGCTTCACAGCTGAGTTCGTGTCCCCAGCGACGGGGTGGGTTCCTCATTTAATGCTCCTGCCTTTATTTCTTACAACTCGTTTTAAGAACAAATGTGCTTTCTCTCAACCAAAAAAACCATCCGTGGTTGTCACTCCTCTGCCCTTTCCTGCATTTGCTCAAGCTGAAGTGTACAGTAGCTGCATCCCTGGCAGTATTGCTGCATTTCCTTCCGCTGCTGCTGCTGCTGCTGCTGCCTTCTGTACCATGGGATTGAGCCTGACTGTTGCTGTAGTTTCCTCCATCTACCCTTAAACTTGGTTTAAATCTTATATAACTTTTCAGCTTGCAGCGTTTTCAGAGAACTGTCCATTTCCTCTTTGTTCCCAGGCTGTCTGCAAGCTCCTCTGCCCCTTCTTGACCCACTTCACCCCAGCTCTCACCTCCCTTTTCACTAGCCATGACCTTGTGCCTGCTTGGCAGCCCTTCCACCGCTCTTCCTTCTCTCTGGACACCTTCTGCACTGTTATCTGCCAGGGCACTGTCAGCACTGCTGTCTGCTTCTGTCAGCTGACCCCTTCCTTTCATCCTTGTGATGCCAAATCACCTGAAAATGTGCTCCTCATCCTTCACTCCTTCCTTTTATTCTTTCCCCTCTTGTGTTTTCATGTTTCAAACCCAGCTGTATCACTTATTCCAGCCATAACTCATTCTGAGATGCAAAGAATGACAAGCCATGCCACCCAAAGCTGCGCAGGGTACACAGAGCTGGTGTGAGAATCAGGACATGCCTGCAGCTTCAGGACTGTGAATTAGGGTTTGATGCTTTGCTGCATGAACCAAGGAAGGTAAATGAACTTTACTGTGCCTTTCTTTCCTTCTTTCATCTGTTCTCTGTATTTCAAACACAAGCTGCCCCGTGCAGGACAATTTCTTATTCTCTTGTGGTAAGGTATCAGATTCAAAGAGGTCCTCTTTTCTGTGTGAATCTAAGGCCTGATAACACAAATAAAAACAACAGCATGTAGTGCTTGTGAAATAAACCTTTAGCAAATGGATATTTTTGGAGTGAAGTAATGCTTTCTAGTCTTTTACACATTAAACACCCATGAGCCTGCAGCTGCCTCCAGGACAATTTATTTCAATTCCACCTCATTTTCCTGTGAGATACTCTATGAGATTTAGTGACAGAATGTGAAAAAGGAGCTAGAAAGCATTTTGTTTTAGAATGGCCACTGAGCCATCCAATATGCTAGATGTGCTTTATTCAGAGATATAAATCACTAAGTACTGAAAATTTATGGAGAATTTTACCATTTGGTGATGCATCTGCCTTTCCCTTCTCACGGGTTAGATTTCTTTGCACTCACTGGAGCATTCAGCAAGGAGGAGCGTACCCTGCCAATCAATCCAAGAGCTCCTTTGCCTCATGGTACAAAGGATGTAAGTGAAGTGGAAAACACATGTTCTTTCTCTGTGAGAATCACTATTTATGTGTCATTTGCTTGGAAAATTTAGCAAGGATTGAGTGTGTTAGAAATGTCTAAAGTATTTGGAAAACAAAGCAAGACTATTTCTGAATGGTATCATTCAGACTGCAGGGTTTCCCCATCAAGATGAAACTTCTCTATTAGGCAGCAAGGTAGTTGATAGCAGACAGAGAAAATAATTTATGCTTTGACTAGTTCGGTGTTCCTTCAGTCTGGTCATCTAGGTCTCAGCAACATCAACTGCACAAGCTGTCCTGGGATCATAGAATAGTTTGGGTTGGAAGGGGATCATTAAAGATCATCTAGTCTAAGCCCCTACAATGAGCAGGGGCATCTTAAACTACATCAGGCTGCTCAGAAACCCGTTCAACCTGACATTGAATGTTTCCAGGGGTGGAGTATCTACCACCTCTCTGGGCAACCTGTTCCAGTGTTTCACCAACTTCATTGTAAAAAGGGAGACGATGCAAGGTGCTGGGCTGAGGGCAGGATAACTATGCCTTTCCAAACACCCTAAAGAACAATCAAAGCCTGAAGAAGTGCAGGAGGTAAGAGAGGTGAACAGAAAGACTCAGCTTCCTTCTATTGTCCCCTGGTGCTTGGCCTTTTCTCCAATAGATCTGTCCAAAGCACCACCAGTGGAGAGCTGACCTCAGGCAGCACAGCACCAGCCACTGCCCACAGCCCAACCACTGCTGTGAGAGCGCAAACTTTTCCTGCTTTAGGCAAACATGGGATACCTCCCATCTCTCATGAGATGGGAAGGAGAACCCCGCTCCTGCTTTCACTGTCACCAGTGGGAGACGTTTTCAGTGCGGTTGACATGGGCTCCACCACAGAGCTGGCCGTGTTGGGGGGACCTAGGCTACTACCTTAAAGCATTGGCTTGGCTCCCATCAAGTCCACCTGCCAGATTCTCACTGCAGTCTGCAGACACTGGGTTTGACCCTTGCCAGAGTGAATGCACTGAAGCACAGCCCCTTGCAAGGCCAGCAGCCAGCAAATCTCTTTCCTTGCCCTCATTCCTGCTGCTGACCATTCTCTATTGCAGACCTGTGCAGACATAGGGGAAGGTGTATGATACTCATTTGCCACTGTTTGCCAGAGAGAGTAGCCCTTCATGTCACTGCCGTCTTCGTTCTGGCAGCCTGCAAGCCACTTCCCAACACATTCTTTTATCAGAGGGATAAATGCTGGCCAGTGGCTTGGCTGCTCGGTGCCTTTCAAGTTGGGGATGTGCTGCTAAATGAAGCAGCATGTGCTCTCTATCTGCCTCTCCTCATCTCCTTTCTCTTCAGCAGGAATTATTTATTGCTCAGGAGCAACAGTGAAGGGCTGGGTGTTGGTCTCCCAGCTGGAGAAAGGCTGCGGCCAGAGCTGGGCTCTGCCTTTTGATTCCTTTGCTGTTGGATCTATTTTTATTTCAGATGAGCAGATACTCTCTTGATGTATAATAGAAATGAGTGAGGACATAGTTCGTACCCCAGGATCAGTCCCTTTGAATTCAGATTTTTGATCAGCAGATAAAGGGGCAGAGAGCAGGGGAAGGAGCAGAGATTGCAGAACCATAAGGGTCCTGAGAAAGCCATGGCACCTCTGTGCTGCTTCCATCAGTATGGGAAGGGGCAGAGATTTTGATTCTGCACATTAAAGTCAAAGGTGAGGGCAAGTAAATGGAATTCATTCACTTCTCATTTGGGCAGTAAGTTCACTCATTTCTCACCAGGTGCCTACAGTCCCAAGCAGGGACAAGTGCTTACTTTTATTCACCACTGATCACCACTTTTTGTTCACCAGAACTGAACTGATACTGGTTCAAAGACTGCTTACTTTTACCTTTTTTTCTATTTATTTTCCTATTTTCTATATATATCAACATAATATCACATAAAATGGCTGAACAAAGTTCTGTCTATTCTGTGCCCTGGAGAGGCAACCAGCTGGTTCTTAGGGGAGACATAAGCACACGCTTTCCTTGCCCCACACCTGCAGGACTTTGTTGATAACTGTGCCCAGAGTCTGCAGTGAGGCCCTCACAGTGACACCTCTGAACCTGGTGGGTGTGCATCACACCCACCCTTACTGCACCATGGGAGGCTTCTTGGGGAGCTCCTTGGTGGGTCATGTGGGGTGAGGTGCTGTGCAAACACCCCCCAGGGACACACCCCTCCTCCACCAGGGTCTTCATGCTGAAGGAGGGGATAGAGGACTGCAACATGGCCACAAAGCAGAGAGCAGCAGCAAAACCAGCACATTTGTTGCCCATGGTTAAACTCCTCTCCACTTGTCCTCATTCATCACAAAAATCTCTTTTAGAAAATGTTGGAGATGACTTAAGAGAGACCCCTGCAGTCAGCAGGTGGGTTTGGGAAAGGATTTCTAGCAGCTGCTGAGGGGGAGACAATCAGCTATCAATATTGCCTACATGGGGGAAGCAAAGTGGCCAAGGGAGGAGATGGCAGGGTGCATGACTTCAGGACAGAGCCTGGTGTCTGGCTTGGAGGACAGCTTCTGAGCTGAGAGAGAAAATGGAATGGCCTTGGTGTTTTGGAATCTTACGATGCAAAAACAAAAATTAGCCTTCCTTCCTATACTTACTTTTTATTAATAATTTGCAAGGGGAAGGTGGGGAAAGTAAACTATTTCAGCCTACATCTTTTATAACAAGCTGAAAAGCTGGACCATTAAATAAATGCAAGGCTTCTTGTGAGAGCTCGTGGCTGCGAGCTGGATGCCCTGCTCATCCCCCCACCCAGGCTTGTGCTCACACGTCAGCTTGCACAAAACCAGGAGTGGCATTGTGACTTTGTCTGCAGCAAACTTGAGTACTGGAAGCTCTAACTCCCCAGGAACTCAGGGCCCCTGACTTAGAAGAGCATTTGCAGTTAGTCAGACTGGAGAAGTGCAGTCACAGGCAGCAGTGTGGCATCTTATTGCTCAATTCACTCATCTTATTTGTTAACTGTTACAGTGGAGGAAACATCCTGGAAGGACATCACATCTGACAGGGAGGAAGCAGAGAGAAGCTCTGCCAACACAGTTCCTGCTCACACTGCAGTTACAGTGCAGGGCTGCAGTTAACATCCCCATCACAGTTAGAGGGCACGGTTATGGTCTTCTGCTGCAGCAAGCAGGATTTTCAGCACTGAATTTGGATTTAAGAGTGGGGGGAATGGCACTTTGGAAAAGGTTCTGGCTGGAAATGATGGAGAAATACTATTATAAGCTCCTGTCCTCTCCCTGGGCTGCTGCTGGGGTTATTTATGAGCTAGTTTATGGACTGAGACATGCAGGAATGATTGCTTGTTCCTCTGCAGTGCAATGCAGACTGCAGCTAGCATCAGCTGAAAGGTTTAAAATGCTGCTGTGCAGTCCCCATGACTGGGAAGAGACAGGTCCCCATTTTTGACTCCCAAGAGACCCAGCCTGGTGTCGTCCTCTGGGATAACACCCATCACAGCAGTCATATCCTGGTCTCTCACAGGTAGTCAGGGCTTGAAAACTCATATTCACAAGGCAGCTGCAATATTTAAGGGGTCAGAGCTGCAAGAATGCTCCTTCATAAATCAAGTACATCTACTAGCTACATCTTCCCAATCAGAGTTCCCAGGAAAAAAGTCTTTTTGTCTGGAATTTATGTTTGGGTGTTTTCTTTATGGTTCCAAGTCAATATTTTCAAATGGTTTGAAAAAAAACAAAAGAAAAGAAAAGCTCTGCAAACTGGCCATACATATTAAAAGCCTCATCCTTCAGCAGACTAAAGCCAAGCAATAATCCACTCAGCTCTCACTTATTTCAAGCTTGCATTTAAAACAAAATCATCAGAATACTTAGAGTCATTAGACAACCCAATATCTCTGACTGAACAGGTCGCAACCTGCAAAATTTCCCAAGAACCCGTGTGTGGCTGATGTGAACATCCCCATCCTTCTGCTGCCATGCAGGGCTGTGTGTTGGGATTGCAGCCTGCTTGGGCCAAGGACAGCTTATAAGATCAGCTCAGTGGCATTTTGTTCTTGTCTTGCTTTGCCATAATAAACAAATAATTAAAATCAGCATTATCAGCCTCGCTATTTATTATTTTTATTTGACTTAAGATGATAATTTGCATTATTGCATGAGAGCTTCTCTCTATTCCAAGTAACCACATTGGATTGGGATGATTTATTGGCAATGAAGCTGCCCATTTTAACTGACTCCCTCTTCCTAGCAGTGGCAGCGCCGGTCCAGCCAGCATGCGGAGCAAAGGCCTGCCTGCTGAGGATGCTGGCAATTTGCTCAGCTGTTTCTCTCCTCACTTGACTTATCCCCGTAAATGGATTTTCACTGAGAAGCCAAGGAACAGGTAGGCTCCTACCTGAGCCTGCTGCCATTGCACAAACATGAATGGAGACACACAAAAAAAACATGATAAAAACTAGGGAGTTGCCCGAGACAGACACAGTCCCCACACAAGGGAGAGCTGGAGGACGAAATATTTCTGCTCCCTGGCTGTGTGCAGGGCTGAAGGGAGGGAGGGGAGAGATGCCCAGCTCAGGGCAGTGGGCTTTGGCTCACAGCCCTGCTGCTGTAGGGGCAAGAGAGCAGGCTGAGGTAAGGTGCCACCATCCGCCTCGCTTACCTCATTTATCTGAAAGGGCAGCTGCTGACAGAACCACGAGGAACATTTGTCTGTGACTTTATCACTGGTTTCCATGGAAAATATTGTGTCACAGGGGAGTATGAATTCAAGACAGGAACAAGCTGAAGAATCGGAGAAGCTGGGTAATAGGATTGGGAAGAGGCAGGTCAGGGACTGTGCTGGTACCTTAGCAATGGGCTTTCTATGTGGTCAGCATGCTCCTACACCCATACCCCAGGCTGCACAGCTGCCACAGGCAGCCAGGATTTCCTGCAGGCTATGGTGACAAGGCCACGGGTTATTTTATTAAATCCTCACCTTTGCAAAGGTTTCTCCCCCAAATCACCCCTCGAGGCCCCTCTGGACTCCCACCACCAGCCCTCAGCCAGACTCCCGTGCCCCTAGCTCACTGAGCCCCACGGCACCCCCGCCAGGGCTCCGATCCTGTGTCACTAGAGGGCACTCGGGTTATTTTTTCCACCAAGCCTTGAGTATTAATATTCATAACATGCGCCGCGCTCTCGGGGCGGGTTGGCAATATTCTCTTACGGCAGGAGAGAAATTTTTTTTCTGCTGTTTTGCAGGGAGCGGGAGCGATCGGAAAGGCATCTCCTGTTTTCGGAGGGGATGCCACAGGGGCTGACGGCAGCCCAGGGATGGTGCGTGCACGGCGTGGGCTGCGTGGGATGCTGTGCCCGCCACACGTGGGACCACGTCCTGCTACACCTCGAGGTCGTGCTGGAGGAGGAGATGGGTCCTGCCCCCGCAGGGTGTTCAATAAGGTGTCAACTCCCAGCCCCACGGAGCTCCAAGTAAGATAAGAGCTCTGACACATCCGAGGCTTGATGCCTGGTGAAGGATGAACTAGCAGTGCGTGCTTTTGTTTCCTGCCTCTGGAGCAGATTGCTAATGCAGTAGTGAAGCAATACACTTCTGTAGGGGCCTAGAAAAGACTCTTTCGGAGGAAGAGATGTGAATGGTGATCTGCCTGGAGCAAGGAGTTGCTTGGATGGTATTTTCCCCTGGTGTCCTGCCCTGACCCTGCTGTTCCCAGCGGAGCAGAGGATCCAGCCACTGCCTCCTGAACTGGAGCAGCACTAGCCTCCCCAGCACAGCACCATGCTCTGCATTTCCCCAGCTGCAGGATGCCCCCTGCCAGATCCTCCCCACCACGTCCTGCCCACGGGCACGTGCAAACACACACATCAGCACACGGGGCATCACTGGCACATGCCCCAGGAGCAGCCAGCAGCTGGGTTGGGGCACAGCTCTCGGGAGCAAGGCTGTGAGGGAGGGACACGGGTGGTTACATCTCCCAGGTTCCCCCAGCTGTTGGGTCCTCCCTGACCCAGGCAATACGCGACCTGTGACAAATTCCCTGTTGCCTCCTCCACCAATGGCTGTGGGTGCAGCCTTCGCCCTCCCAGAGGATGCCAGAGCTGGCACACTTGCAGTCACAGCGGGGCTGGTCTCACTGTGACCCTCGGGTCTTTGCCAGAAGCAAAGCGTGTGTCGATCTCCTCTGATGAAGCACATTTCCCTCCCACAAACCACATCTCATTAACAGTAATGCTTTCTAAGCTGTAACTGGTATTCAAATCCAAGAGAAGTAGAGTATTTTCCCTTATTTACTGCCACTTTATTTGTGCTGGAGTAGCAGCTAGAGGCTCTGATTGGGACCCCCTCGTGCAAGGCATAATGACAAGATAGTCCCTGCCCCAAAGAGCTTCCGGTTTAATTACAGAATGAGCGACAACAGATGGATGCCCCATACAGACAGGGAGGAGCACAAGGTAACAGGGAGACAATTATGATTAGCTTAATAACCCGCGGTCACAGTACAGCAGCTGCCTGCTATTGTCACTAATTGTCACTCCAATTGCTATGAAAGAATTCTTTCAGTTTAATCCCAAAATGTTCTCTGTCACCCAGGAGGGGAAACGCAGATATTTTCCAACACCTTGTGCCTCACCTCTCTATGAAACTCTCCCACCAAGCCTGAGGATGCAGGACACGTTGTTTCAGCAGTGGTGCCTTTACAGGTACCTCCCTGCCCCTGTTTGCTTCCCAGATGGCCCTGAGACACAACAGGGGTTTCAGTCCCCTCCACTCCTGTCCTTGCCTAGTCTTACCATGAAATGGACAGAGGACCTACAACTAACCTCGCTAGCAGGAGTGCAGGGGCAGAGCACCACGCACCCAGCCCCACACAGGAGCAAGCAGCAGGAGGAGGTCTTCCTGCTGAAGGTCTGGTAGCGTTTAACCACAACGTGAGGGTTTAGCCCACCTTTTTGTTTTTCTCTCTCCCCACCGTGACTCAGCTACATCTTATGTGCTCACTCCCAGCATCCTTGATGTACTTGGACACTGTGACTGTTGCAGAGTAAGACCAAATTGCATTCCTTTTGTGGCTGAAGTAACCATCACAATTTAGGTGGTATTTAATTCAAAACTACTCCCATCCGTAGCTTTCTTGACTAGCTATTTACTGTGTATTTCTGTATATTTTTTCCTATGTGTTTGTGTGTCTGCTTCTAGATTTAGACTGTTTGTATTCATATTTCAAATGTTTCTGAGCATCTATTGAGTCTGGTTTGTCCATGTCATACATGTGCACATATTGCAGGATTTCCCTATGCCCAGAAGAGGAGAAATAGAGGGCACATCTGGCCATCCAAACTGGATTTCTGCTCTGACTGAGCCTCAGAAGAGGCTGTTGCTCTCTGGCAAGCAGAGGGATTCTCAGGAGACTGAGGCTGCAGCTTGGTCTTAAGCCCAGGCCCCACCAGGCACAACTGCCCTTCCTCCTCCATTTTTACAGCCACCAGTCATTGTCCCTTCCCATGCACAGGCATGAGTCCTCCCAAGGCGAGGTGGCCATGGGGTGACTTGGATCATCCCACCTCCCTTCTCCAAAGATGCCCATCTTACCTCAGACAAGAAAAAATGACCAATACTGCCTGCCAAGTTACACTCTGGCCCTCAAAGATCCCACTGGAGTGGAGCCGTGAGCTCATGTGACCATGCCAGCTCTCAGCAGCATCTCCTCAAGGAAGGAGCAGAGCTGTGAGCATTGCTGTTGCTGGCTGCAGCAGTCACAGTGTTACAGGGACCTCAGCCCACCCTTTCTCCCTTCCAAGGGCTTGTATAAGCTTTGGTTTCCTTTGCTGCTCTCTTCAAGCTGAAGTAAAAGACACCTGTGTAGAAAGCATGGGGTAGAGAGGAAAGGTGCACTAGTCTGCACCACTGAGGGCATGACCCTGAGCTCTCCAGGGCTCAGGTGTTACCTGCAGCAGCAAACGTGGTGCTGCAGTACCACAAAGGATGAGGAGCAGCAGCTGGGCTGGCATCTCTTGCTCGTGCTCAGGGAGGCATCTCTGAAGCAGGAGCAAAAGGCTCCTTCAGCCAACACAACCCATGGGGAGACAGGAGAGGCTCTGGTGACTGGGCTAGTCTGGGCTCAGCCAGGCAAAGGTGCAGTCTGCAGCCCATCTCTGCATGTTGGCACACTGTGGCAGCCATGCACACCAAAAGTACTGTTTGCCAGCACTATGGCATATCACATGCTGTGCCAGAGTCCTGGAGAAAACAGAACTGCCAGCCTACCAGCTACGATAGAGCCTGGGCAGCTTTGGGGGAACTAAGTGGGAGTGCTCACAGCAAAGCGAAGGATAAGCTCTTGCACTGCCCGCCTGCCAAGTGCCGTGGGCAGTTGTGGGGCAGGCCTGGCTGTGTCCTGCCTGTGAAAGCCATTTCTGAGTACTTCATTCACTTTGTAGTGTTCTAAAAGCAAAAAATAAGGTGCTTTTGCCTTGCAGCTCAGATCACTCTGTGTCCTTGGATACTCGCGTCAGGTCAAGTGTGAATAAATTGTACTTGCTGCTTTCCTAGATATATTGCTTTTGTTGGAACAGCAAAGTGCCAGGTTTATTAGCAAGCTGAAGAAAAGCTCTGGGTTTTGGGTTGGTTTTCTTTCCTGAGCATTAATAACTTGTTATTTATTCCACTATCATTAAAAGATATCTATTAAAATATTCAAGGATTTTATGGCAGCTGCTGCTGAATCACTGCAAAGTGGAAAAGCTCTTTCAGTAAAAATTAGCCCATCACATGTTTGTTAGCTGGGTTATCTGGGGTTGCATTTCTTTCTTTTCTCTACCTGGTAACTATCAACATGACAAGTACAAGCAAGATACAAGATAAAGTGTAAATGTAATTTTAAAATAAAGCCTTCTGTGTTGAAAAGTGGTAACTATACTGCAATCAATCTGCAGCTACTGTTTTCCTTCTGCTCAAGTGAATATAAGTCAAGGGAAAGGAGGATGCCACAGGATGCAGCGATGTGCTTGCCACAGCCTAGGCTGCCAAACGAGGTATCTTGGGGCCTTAAAGACCATGACAGTTGAAAATGATTTGCCGGCGCATATTTTGCACCATATGTCCTAGCAGTTGAAGTACCTATGAAGTGTGCTTAAGCAATGATATGCTGCCAGGATGAAGGCTGGTGTTCCTCAGCCTTTCAGCAACTCTGCTAACGGGAATGATTGCAGAAGCTGCAGAATGTGTTGTTTTTTCTCTGTGTTGGGAATGTGGAGCTGGTTGAACTTGTCATCCAGCCCTGCAAAAAAAGGTGAAAGACATCAGAGGCAATAAAAAGCAAGTCAGCCTAGAATTTGCATGGTTCAAAAATGGAACCATTCCATTGTCAGAGTGAGACAATATTCCCAAAAGAAAATGCAGTCAAATGTGCAGGGGTAGGGGAAACCCAACATAAACCTGAGTTGGGAAGAAAATACTGTTTTTTCCTAAGGATGCAGTAATCTATTTGAGACAGGTCTTGGTAAATCAACGCTTCACTGCCTTCTTTGCAATGATGAGACAGACAATGTGAAATGATAAGAAGTCTTGCATAGCTAATTCGCTGCAATGTTTCAGAGCTGTTAGTGGGATGATAGTAAGAGAAAATAGAGAGGATAATTTGTGCCAAGACTTTTAAAAAGCACTTCATAAAGAGAAAAGTTAGAGATTAATTGACTATTGGCTGTGGTATGATAATGCAGTAAAGCATTGAGTTAGACAACTGGCTCAAAAACAGCTTACAAGGGGAGGCTAGGACATGAGCAAACCAGCAAGCATTTGATTTTAAGACTTTAATTATCTGTAATGTCTTGCATGTTTAAATGACTAGGTTGGGATACGAAATATTAGTTACTAAAATTTGCAGGTTAAGACAACAGTCGGATTTAATAAGCAGGAAGGGAGCTGGTGTGCGTGCAATACAGCTCTGCTCTGAAAGGTGACTGTGAAAATTATATACTGGAATTTTTTTTTACATGGTTGTATTTCATGTCAAAGCAAATGATAGTTTCATAACCACCTGCTCTGCAAACTGAACAGGAGATCCTCAAACATCAGTGGGAATATTTGTAGAGTTGGGTGCTTCTCAAAGTGAATCAGGGCATCAGTCTCTGACCTGAAGCCAATAAAGGAGAGATGGGTTTTATTGTTGATGACTAATGTGAAACAATAAATCAGGGAGAAGTGCCAAGCTGCAAATAGCAGTGTCATGCAATACACTGCCAAGCATTTGTGAGTCCTATTCAAAAAAGTTTTGAGCTGATCAGCATTGTATGTCGCTGCAATAAAACTGGGAGAAATAACACTGTTGCTGGGGGTACAGAATGCAGAATCAGTGCCATATGGCCTGTGGTAGGTGCATTTTGCTGAGATTACATCACAAAACAAACACAGTAGTTCCACAAATGCTGGTTTAGGACTGGGTTAAATCTCATGAGCTATGGTAGGTTTCTATGCTGCTCTTCCATTTAAGGAATCTTTAAGAGGCAGTAAACATATGCTTCATATAGGGGAGGCTGCTCAGGAATTCAACTGTTCTTGGCAGTGTGGTTTTGTCTGGGTAGTGTTTGAGGCTGAGCGACAAGGGTTGAGAGGAAGAGGAGAAACTCATAGGCCATTCAGAAACAGACACAAGATGATATATTAGAAGTACAGCCCCAGCAGTCAGGGGAGTGTGGGGCTTGTGTGTCCCTGTGTCTGTCCAGCCTGAATCCAGAGGGCTGCTCATTCAGATCAAGGCACTGACTGAAAGGCCTCCCAGGATGCAGGCAGCAAAATTGACTTGGACTCTCGAGTCCTGTGCTCAGGAAAACCTGACTAGCTCCCTGGCTTGAGGGGGCTGCCTCTCCTGAGCATCACTGTTACACTTTACAAGCCTTGAAGAGCAGTTTCTGATGTTCCCACGCTCTTGATTTACTCTTTTCTCCAAACTGGGCATGCAATGTAGGTCACAGTCAACCCTTCCATTACTGTTTCAAACCCCCAAGCCAGTAAAAATAGCTTATAAAGGCTTTCATGTTATCTCCACCACCCATTTTTTAGAAAATCAGCAGGAACACTCCGCACCCTGCTCCCTTGTTGGTCCTGAGCCTCCCAAGTGTCTTTTGCATCTTTTCTTTTTTTTTTCTTTTTTCAAAAATCTTTCTGCAAACAGCTCAGCTGTCTGGAAAATGGCCACTTACTCTTCACCTTTGCCCACCTCTCTGTTAAGGACCTCATTAAAGTGTTCCTCTGCCTTTCTGCAGCTGAATTCTTTAGAACTAAAAGCTTCCGTTTTTCTTCTTTATCGGATTCACTCCCACTTGCTGTCTTCCCTTCACTGCCACTTTTGTAAAATGCTCACATGCTGTTAGGACTCCTACTCTGACCCATCATGTCCAGAAAGCCACAAAAGAAATATATTTTGCTTCTTCATGTCCGCTTTTTGTACCCACTTTCAGCAACATCATATGCCTCTGCAAGAGACTGAGTTGGGTTTTGAATGCAGTCGCACTACACATTAATCCTCAGCTGCTTTTGTATCATCCTTCTCGTGTTGGGTATATCTTGGAGGTACCAACATCTTTCACAACTCTCATACAACACTCAGTTAAAACCTCAAATTCAGCAGTTCTGTGGTATCCCTTTCCAGATTTTGGTCTCTCAAAGCTTCCCTGCTACTTTTATGGCTGTTCTGCGTCTACTGCATCCTGCAGGTATTTCTACTATTGACATTCTTACATGTCACAGTCAGAGCTCCTCAGAGTCTTGTGTTCTGGGTTTCTGATTTCCTTAGCAACTGATTTCTGGTTATGTGTCTGGTGTTCTCCCCGCACCGGTGCCTATTGGAACCTGATTTCTACCAAATTTCTCAAAAGCACAGAAATATCAAAGATGTTGTCTTCCTGCATGTTCTGTGCAAATGGGTTGTTTAATGGAGGAAAGAGTAGTTGTGTTTTTACCCTCCCAAAGAGAAAGGCAAGACTGCCTCCATCTGTCGTCTACTGGGTCTGGCAATAAGCACAGCCAGGATGCTTGTGGCACTTGGTTGAGAGCCCACAAGAGGTAGGTGGGAAACAAGAAGGGAACTGGAAATACTGACGCTAGGCAGAAGGAAGTGGTAAACTGTTTGGAGGGCTGGAGGACAGAGGCACAGGAAGCATGGGTAGGAAAGACAGGTAGGGGACTGGAGTGCTGGATGAAGAGCAGTTCTGAGGATGCTGATGTGGAAATGACAGAAAGGACGAGTAAAGGAATGATCATTAGTGCACAGGGCAGAGATCCACAAGAAAAAGGTTCCTTAGCTCTGCAGTTTGTGAATGTTCCCCATCCTGGATCACTACTGACAAACTGGGTGACATGATTAACAGTGACCCGATCTTTGCATCATACGTTTAAGTGTGGCACACCCAGCTGATCTCATTCCCTGTTCACAGCCCAAGGACTCTTTTTAACATGTGATTGGTTTGTTCCTCTATTTTAGCACTGTAGTTCTCTTGCCCATTTCTTACAATGAATTTGAGAAAACCAGCATGTATCTGTACAGATTTTCATTGGCTGTTCCTGTTATTTCATCATTTGCTTCTGCAGTGATTACTGACAAAGCAGATACTGTGCTCCCTTTTTATCCTGAAACAGCAAATTTATTCACTGAGGGCTTCCAAACTGGTGACTGCTAATAACCCAGGCTCATCATAATACATGCTCACACTGCATATCTGGCTGGCTTGCTTCTGCTACAAAACAGTGGGTTTGTGGATTTTAAAATGAGAGTATTCCAGTTCTCTCAACTTTTGCATGCCTGTGATACTCCTTTTGTTGCAATGTCACATTTTGGAGGTGGCCTGAACTGCATAGGATCAAAATATTCCACATTCCAAGTTTCACCTGCACATATTATTGTTGGTGATTTCCCAAGGTGTATTAGAATTTCATACAAATCAGGGCTCTTATAGGAGAAATGTTGTGCATATGCCCAGCCTGCAGTGTAAGGGACCAGGCTTCTTCACCTGGACACTCTGCTTCAGTGTGATGGGGGAAGAAGCCTATAAGCAGAACTACGGGAGGATTAGCTGTGTGCCCATAGGAATACTAAAACCCTTCTGCAGGGTCATACACTAGCTAGAAGGGGCCATTAAAATACCATTAGAGCTCATACTTTGTATGAATGAGGCTCACAGCCCTGCCTCAGGGTAGTGAAAATGAAGCAAACCTTCACTGGAGCCTCAGGAGTTATTCCCAAGGGGAAATGCAGCAGGCAGGAGGAGGTGCAGGCAGAACAGGACAAGCTGTAAACTTGCAGTACATCTGGGTTTAACCTGAGCTGCAGATCAGAGACTGCATGCCAACTGCATTAGAATCATAGAAGGATTTAGGCTGGAAAAGATCTTTCAGATCATCAGGTCCAGCTATAAACCTAACACTGCCAAGTCCACCACCAATGTCACAGCCTGTCCCACAAAGACAAGACAGCCACTCACAGCTAGAGGTGGGATGGCCACTCTGCCCAGGCTGTGTCTCACCAGTCAGGGGCTGCTACAGGCACCTTAGATATATGAGCCTACTTACAAGCTGTCAGGGACAAAATCCTGGCATAGGTGTCCACCCAGGGCGCAGTGTGCTCAGACCTTGGGTTGCTGCCCCATATTCCTGTGTATGCCTCCAACCAATGCCAGCCTAGTGGTTTGCTTGGGGTCCAGCAGGATCCCACAATGGGAACTGCACATCACCTTGCTCAATGGTGGCTGCTCCTCGAGGAGGCTTTCTCAGTAGCAACACACCAGACAGTTTTGGGGCAAGACAGATGGGTGGACATGACTAGAGAGGACCTGAAAAGGTAGATCCATTGGTTAGCTTAGGGCACTCTTTGTTATGTTCGGAGGAGAGACCATGTCAGCCTTGTGAGCAGTGTCTCTGCAGGTTCTCTAACTATGAGCCTTGGCTCCTGGGGTGATATCCTCTCCCTCCTGCACAAAGCCCATTTCCCCCAGAAAAAAAAAGGCATTTACATGAATTAACAATGTGTCCTTGTGACAAAGAAGGCCAAAGGTATCCTGGCTATGTTAGGAGGAATGTTGCCAGCAGGCTGAGAGAGGTTATCCTTCCCTTCTACTCAGCCCTGGTGAGGCCCTCCCTGAAGCATTGTGTTCAGTTCTGGGCTCCTCAGTACGAGACAGACATGGACATAGTGGAGAGAGTCTAGTGAAGGGACATTAAGGTGATTAAGGGACTGGAGCATCTCTCTTAAGGAAAGGCTGAGGGAGCTGGGCCTGTTCAGCATGAAAAAGAGAATGCTTGAGGTCATCTTATCAACACGTGTGAATACCCAAAGGGAGAGTGTAAAGAGAATGAAGCCAGGCTCAGTGGTGCCCAGTGACAGGACAGGAAGGAGGGAGCACCAGTGGAAACCTGGGAGTTTCCATCTGAACATGAAGAAGCACTTCTCCTTTGTGAGGGCGACTGAGCACAGGTTGCCCTGGGAGGTTGTGGAGCCTCCCCTCCTAGAAATATTCTCGCATCCCTATAGATACTGCCCACAGCCCTGGGCAACTGGCTCTAGATGGCCCTGCTTGAGCAGGGGTAGTGGAATTAGATGACCTCTGGAGGTCCCCTCCAACCCCAACCACTCTGTGATCTGTTATTCTGTAATATGGGGAGCATCATGTGTAACACCTGGACTTTTAAAAAAGGTGACCTCAACATGACAATGAGCGATTACTTTTGGAAGCTGTCCCTGAGATTCTGCTTGAGCTAAAACCTGCTGTGAGTGCTTTGCATTTACTCTTAGAAACTACACCCAGGTGGATGGTTCAGAGAACAAATGTATTTAAATTAGGCATGTGGATTTGCATCTTAATCATGTTATCATGATTAAGTAGTACCTCAGTGTTACCTGAGGCAACCATAGGCTACACACCTAAATGAAAACTGAAATAGTCAAACCCCTTCTGCTTTACATATATTATGTCAGTACAGATTTTCACATCTGCAGGGCAAATCATAGATTGGCAAACAGCATTTTAATGATTGAAAGAGACAGCCTTGTCCAGGACAGGCCCCAATTAACTGCACTAATGGTGAATGCTTTGAAATAATGTATCCTGTTCCTGGACCATCACAAAATTAAATTTAGGTCTTGTCCTACTCCCAGCATAATCAATAGCAAAACCTCAGAGTCAGATGGACATCAGTGGATTTCAATGAAGTTATGACTGATTCCATCAGGCCTGGGAAGTTTAGTTATTGACATAGTGAGACTCTGCAATTTGCTATTGACTCCAATGAAGTCATGGCAATTTACTGTAGCTGAGGATCTAATTCCCTGCCCCCACTTAATATCAGGAACAGGAGCAGTATCTATTCAGAATAGAATAGAATAGAATAGAATAGAATAGAATAGAATAGAATAGAATAGAATAGAATAGAATAGAATAGAATAGAATAGGTTTATTAGGAAGGGACCTACAGCAATCATCCAGTCCAACTAAACTCTGACATGTTTGAGGCATCAGTAACCTCTCAAGGAAGCCTGTTCCAGTGTTTGACCACCCTCTCAGTAAAGAAATGCTTCCTAATGTCCAGTCTAAACCTCCCTGATGTAGCCTTGAACCATCCCCATGTGTTCTGTCACTGGACCCCGAGAAGAAGAGACAAGCACTTCATTCTCCACTTCCCCTTCTCAGGAAGCTGTGGGAAGCTATGAAGTCGCACCTCAGTCTCCTTTTATCCAAACTAGAAAAGCCAAAGTCCTTAGCCACTGCTCACAGGGCATTCCTTCTAGCCATTTCCCCAGCTTTGTTGCCTTCCTCTGGATGCATTCAAGGACCTCACACCCTTCTTAAATTGTGGGGACCAGAATGGCACACAGTATTCAAGCAGATCCTCTCAGAAAGAGCGATCACAACTTCATGCTCCCCTGGGTTATCCACCCCAAGCCCTCAGCTTCTGACAATGGCCACTGCAGTCTTCAGTTTTGCACTCAGAAAAGTCCCCATTTCCCTATCACAGCTAACAGACTCAGAACAAGTGACAACCACAGCAGCTTCTTCCTCGTACACTGTACATCTGCTCTTATATCTCACAGCAGGGAAGCAGCTCTCAACCACAAGACTGCATGAGGATTCCTTCCTTGCTGCTTCTCCCATGGTGTTGGCTGCTTGGAAGACCTCCTTGCCTGGGACTATAGGGTCTTAGCACCATGTGGTGATCACTGCCTGGTCTTTTGTCTCTGAAAACAGATCTTTGATAGGACATATGTGATTCCATAAAGTGTGTGTTTGACACTGTCACACACAGATGAAGTCTCTACCCCCTACAATGTTAGTAGGAATTGAACACACACCTGCAACATGGTGTGTGGTCTTGTCTCTGAAGTTGAAAACCCAACTGAGGCAGCTTATCACAGATTCAATTTTCAGAACCTCACATTTCTCTAAAATACATGGATCATTCCAACATAATATGGAGACAACTATACAAAGCTAAAAAGAGAACAAGATAAAAGACTGGGGGCTGCAGATAACTTCATATTGTCAGGAGTGGTTGAGAGAGCCAGCTGGAGATGTGTGTGGGACCAGCAGTTATCCTTTCCTTGTCCGAAGCTGGAGACCAAGCCTTGCTGACACTCCTTCCAAGGGCAGGTGAAAGCCCTAGCAGGGGCATTGCCAGCCACCAGACAGCCCCCATCCCCAAATTAGCCAGGTGCATGTCCATCTCTTCAAGATCCTCCCTGGCTTTTTGTCTGCCCTTCCCCTTGATTCCTGCAGACAGCATGACCTCAACAGACCTCTGGAAAGCCCAGTTGTGTGCCTCTACTCATTCCTGAAGCATCTGCTACTGAAGGTTGAGTAGCTCATTGCTAGTCCCAAAGAGGAGGGGATTGACATGGGGATGACAGGGAGCCAGCCCCCAGCAGGGAGGTGGGAAGTGGGGGATCAAATATTTCCAGTGGGTGGAGGGCTGGTGGTGACTGGGAGAAGGGGAGTCAGATAGGGGTAGCATTCACACTTGCCTGCAGTGCTGTGAAGTTCAGGTCTCTTCTGAATTGCTGTCAATGTTATTACAAATCTTTGTAATTGCTAACGTGTGAGACGAGAGCTTTGGTGAAGCTCTGTGCTGAGGCGGGGTAAGTCTGTAAATCCAGACTGAGTGCCTCTGGATGCGTGCTGGTGCAGTCAAGATCAGCCTGAAGCTTGGCTGAAATCTTTCTTCAGAGCGAATGAATAGGAGCAAAATTTCTTTTTTGCACATTGTCAGAAAAATCACTGTTTTTGGAAGAGGTTTTATCGAACAGAAAAGTGAGAACTATCAGGAGCAGCCTTTCAGGATATTTGATGCTGAAGCGGGTACAGTTATTTTTTCACTGTCCCAGGATACTGTGAATTGGAGCCATTTTGGTCCCACCTGTGCCTTTCTGAATAGTGCTTCAAAATTTATAATAAAACCCATCAGCTGGGAATGGTTTGCCAGATTGTCATTACTAAGAAGTAGAAGCATTTTTCTGTACAATGTCTCCTGCTACTTTTAGGGCAGTGTACAACTCCATTTTTCCTGAATGCTATTTGTGCTCTGCCTGTATCTTAGAAAAAGATTGGAATATTTTCTGATTTCAACTTCTCATTACCACAAAGTTATTATCTATGGATTGTCCATTGTGGAGAGGGAGCCAGAGAAGAGAATACAATAGAACTTGCTCTTTATTTTGATTATGCATTTTTTGAAAAATCAAAGAGCACTTTGTCAGAGAAGAAAGAAGTGTGTATTAAAGTAACATTACTTAAAATGCAAAAATATTTCATTCAAAGCAGATTAGTTCTTTTCCTTTTAGATAGACTTAGTTGTGCTTATCTCCATGGGAACACTGCTATTAAAGTCAGTGACAGATTTTTAAAGGTTCAAGAGAGAAGATTGGAGAAGTTTTATTTTTCATCTCCAGCCATTCCTCTCAAGACATTAAAAAAAAAATTAATAAAATGCAGTATTAATTTAAAATGCAATATGAGTAACACTGCTACTTTCAGCAACCCAGGAGAACTAATCCTACAGATTAGCTAAGGAACACATTCCCTACCTATTTTTTGCACATATCACCTAAAACTCCTCTTATTCTCTGCAAGGAACAGTATGACTACCAGTTTAGCTGAACCACAGTGTTAGAGTATCTAGGAAAAAATAAAAAAGCCCATAAAACAAAATCAGATAATCTTAGTCTAGCATCAACCCAGGCGCAAAAAATCGCCTCTAGCAACACCATGATTTTCACACTTCGTACAAAGATTGATCTGATCGAGTCTGGCAGATGTGAAGTTGCAGTAACACAACATTAGTAAATGGCAAAATGGTAGCTGTACAGAGAGCAAGACATGGTGCTGTGACTTGCAAGATGTCATCATTGGCAGCAACTATTTGGGGTTTTTAACACGATCTCTATACCACTGCTTCCACCTTCTTGGAGGATCCCTGAAGAAGCATCAGTCTAAGGAGGGTTTTATGTTTTGTTTTTTCACTCTTTCGACACTGCCATGTGCCTAAACAGACTAGATCATTGAGACAATGTTTTCCTTAGGGTACTGTGGACTTGAAATCAGAACTGAAATAAAAATGAGCTGTTGTCTTGCCTAAATGTGGTGATGACATTCTGTTCCAGATGTCCATGACAATGACCTCATCTAAACCCCTAGTTCCCTGTACTTCAGTCATTTTCAGACAAATCCGAGAGGAGGAAGATAGGGGAGTGGGGAAACAAGAAGAAAAAAAAAAAGAAAAGAAAAGAACAAGTGATCTCATAATGATTTTGATGAAAGCAGCTGCCCACTTCAGTTAATGTGGCTCTCAAAGCGTGAATGGAATGGGAAGCCCGTTAATTTGATGAGATCCATTTCAGGGTCCTTGTATTAAACCACCTGTAATCTGGAAACATATAGATCAATAAGACTGATGGTTTCCTGAAATAGCAGCAGTTTCCCTTCTTTCAGGTAAACTTATATAAGCAGAAATTTTTGAGTAAGGCAACTGTATGAGTAAGAGATAAAATTATGTGTTTGGGAACCTGTTACATCTCGACTAGAAGAAGTGAGGGATTAGCATGCTTTCCTTGCCTATTATGGCACTGTTCCCTAAATCCTGCAAAGCAAACCAGTCAGAAGTGATAGTATTCCTGAAAGTCTCTAATACACTCGATTTTTTTTCTTTGTTCTCTTTAAGAAAGCATGCACCAAGTACAAAATCTTTTCATATCCCAGTTTGCTTTACCTTCAGTTCAAAATGTTGGGTTATACCATCACTAAAATCTAGGTGCTTACAAGAGCAAAACAGAAGCACTGCTAACAAGTGCACGTAATGGCAGAATGCACTTAAAAGGAGGTAGCCTGCCAAATGGCTTTGCTGGTCTCTTTTATTTTTTAATTATTGTTATGAGAAAGCATTTTAGTGAAAATTGGACATGACCAGACTCTCAGCCCTTCCCAGCACTTTCCCGTGAACAACTGCCCTTTCTTTTCTCCCACTTCTCTCATCAATATATGCAAAGACCAGAGCATTTGTGAAACTCTTTTGCTCAGCTAGTGCATTACTAGTGAGCTGAAGCAGACGGAGTTCCCTGGAAGCTGAAGCAGAGTTCTAGCATTCATCACCAAAAGAGCAGAGACTTTGTCTTTGAGAAATTTTCTATGTACTTCCCACCACGGATAACATCATACCAGTTGTGACTTTGCTGTTGTTTTTAATATTGAGTACATTCACTCAATGCTCAGGCTTACATGATGCAATGTCATCAAAGGCAGCCCCCACTGATGAATTATTTTTGGCTCCCAGTGCGGATGACAGCTGTAGATTTACACTGCCTTTGGCAAGAAAGAATTTTTTACAATATTGCCAAATACAAACAAAGCTGAAAAGGTGACAGTTTCCTAAAAAATAATTCCAGGAAGGAAAGCCCATGATAACAAACCAGTCATGTTGCTTTTAGGCATATTTAACTCTTTGTTATATTCTACCTTTGGAACGCATTACTATGAGCTTTCTCTGATTTTAATTTAGTTACGTTTTGCATTCTGGATCCTCAGAAAACTCCTCATTTGCTGCACATTAGTCATCTTCTCTCTGTTACAATTTTAATCTATTTTCATTGATCAGTAGAATATATTTAGGTCTTCTGGGTAGGTTTTCTAGCTCTTTAGAGCCTCCCCTTTTTTCACTAAAATAACCAAACAAACCATAATGAAAACAAAAAAGCAAATAAAATATCGCAACTTGATGCTTTTTTTCTCTTTTTCCAGAATTATCTGTCTGAATGGAACAAAGAAGGTATTTGCAACATCTTAATTTCTTTCTTGTTAATTTCAGCACAGGGCCTTCCTTGTTAATGATACGTATTTGCAATTTCTGTCCATAGTATTTATATTTCTTCATTCCCCTCAATTCCAAAATGATCTGTGGGTGGATTTTCCTGAAGTCATAAAGCGGTGACACAGCTATTTCCTGTTGCCATCAAAGTTCTGCAACAGAATTTCTCCCTCTACTAGTTACTAAGTTACTTGGAGTACAGCCAAAACAATAAAAAAAAATAGAGACCTAAGTTGACTAGATGCAAAAAAACTTTTCAGTAGCTATATGGACTTATTGCATTCAATTCTGCAGGTCTATAATGATTCCAGATAACTGAGAACCCATTCACTCATTAAAAAAAAAAACTAAAAAAAATAATTTTCCACTAAAACGTGCCACAGGAAAAAACGAACTGGTAAGATGGATCATTTAATTCATTTTAGCCAGATCACATTTATTTTTAGCCTATGGAATTGGCACAGATGAGTAACAGAAGCAGAATACCTTCAGCTACATTTCCAGTCTTGCATATATTTCCTAGTAGGAATACCAAATGTCACTTTTCAGCTCTGTAGGTTTTTTTGTAGCTGAAACCCTTGCTGTGAACACCCGGCATTATTTACAATACACAAGGCTTTTAACTCTTTGCAAGAGTTTTTTCAATGAAATTTCAACTAATTCTGGAATACCTACAGTATTGCTCATAAATAATCCTGCACGTGCTGCTCTGATGTACTAAACCTTCCATAGCTGTTAAAGCCGGCTTCAATATCATCTGTCACCCATCTGTCGTTTTCCCGGCACTGGACCTGGCTCTTCCCTGGGACTGGTGTAAATCAGGAATAGCTCCTGAAACCCGTGAATTCTACTAACATAAAACAGACTGAGAAGACTAGAAACAATAGAGCAATTGGTGGGGAGAAATGGCTTTTTCTTCCCCCAGCTGCCGTCTCCTTTATCTCTTCCTTGATGGAGGAGGTGATGATAATCAACACCTGCAGGAACAGATAAGAAGGGGAAGCATAGATATTGTACCACGATCTTTAAAACTCTATTTTCCCCAACCATTACTCTGATGAACTGCCCGAAAACGAGTCTCCAAAGTCGTAATAAGCAGAAAATGTTAAGGTCTCCTTTTAAATAAAGCAACAGCACCAGAAAAACAATTGTGATTGTTAAAATGCCAAGGACCCTGCAAATGAGTGTATCTGTGATATGACACAGCTTGAGGTCAGGTGAAACAATTGTAACCAAGGAGGAACACAGCGAGAGAACAACAAAAACCTCCAGATCTGCTGTGATTTTTTTTTTTTTCAAGTGGATGTTTTCAGAAGGAAGTACAAAGAGATAGAAGTCATTCAGGAAAAAACAAAACTATTTTAGTCCACTGCAGGTTTTCTTTGTTTTAAAATTATAGGTTTTCAGTATAAAAGTATGATTCACAGGATCTTCTATCGACTTGCATCTTTTAGAACTGGCAGGTCCCAACATGCCAGTATCTTCTTGATCCAGGTACTAGGTCCAAATGCACAGCACAGTATTATTACAAACTGAATAGCTCTCAGATATAACAGGTATTTGGTGTCAAAGAGATATCAAACATGCCTGAGAAGCAAGGGCTTCTAGAAACAAGTATTTTTGTAATCATCTGCTGGACCTCTCTGTCACGTTGGAAGCAATACTTTCTGCTACACAATAATCCATGTAGCTCTCTCTGGTTATGCTCCTGACCTTCTGGAAAGGGCAGCTCCCTGTGTGCAGCACTGGTTGGGTTTGGCGTCACCATTAGCCCTAAAGATGATGGATGAGAACGTTCAGGTCTCTCAGCAATGACTGACATGTCACATCTGACCACGAAGGAGTCCTGGCAACTGCAGCCACCACGGTGCAAAGCCCCATCCAGCTCCAGAGGCAGGGAGTTCCCAGCCCTGACAGAACCAGCACTCGGCTGCCTCTCTTTCCAGTGTGATGATTTTCAGTACACAGCACTCAACTACTTGCCGGGGGAGACAAGCAAGGAAACGGCATCCTTGCCAGTTCAGCTTTGCATCAGGACCTGACTGGCTGCATTCCTACAGAAGTAAACTCCCATCCCAAGCTACTCAGCATCTTGCCTTGAGGTGCTGCAGCCTCCACAGAGAACAGTTCTCAGAATAAGTTGTGATGAGAAAAAAAGAAGCACTGCAGAGAGTTTTGAGTGCCTTACACCCAGGTCCCTTCTCTTCAAGGGAGCAAGGACAGAGCAAGGGCTCTCTTTGCCCAGGCAAGCTGCTGTTGCCAGAAAATAAAGCTCTATCACCAGGAAGGTTCTGAAAGGGGTGGAAAGGCACAGCTCCCAGACACCATGTCCTGCTGTGAGGCCATGCCTACTCTGCCAGCCCTGTACCAGTTGCTGCCAAGGCATGTCCAGCCACAAAGCAGGGAATCATGCCAAGGCTGTGAAAGGGAAGGTCCCAGTCCAGCCATGGCTGGAGAAGTCTCCCAGTGCCCTCAGGGCCCAGTGAAGGCCTGTGGGCATGGTGGCCTCCGGGGTCAGTCCCATCCTTGGTGGGAAGCCAGACGTGGACCTGGGTGGCTTGGGCAGGCTGCCTGGTCCCCAACGCATCTGCCTGACCGGTGTGGAGGGGACTTTGCCCTGGAGCCCTATCAGGATGGTACAGGAGGCTGGGACACACACACATACACACTCACACACAGAGTCAGGCTGGGACACACACGTTGTCCACAAAATGGGATTTGTCACCTGGTGTGCAACAAGTTAGTAATTACACACGAGACATTATTTATTTAAGAGTTGTGCAAGCCTGGGTGCTCAGTGTATTCCACAAATCAAGCACCTGCCACAGGACTTTCTGCCCATTATATATACACAGAAATTCAGTGAGTAACTTCCCAAATACAGCCCCTCTGTTAGGGTTGGTTAGTAATTTTCAAAAAAGTTGTATAAGCCCAGCTAACTTCTCTGCATGCTTAGAGGAAGGGTCTTCACTTGGGCAGTGGTCTTTTTGACCTGTAGGTGTGATTTTTAGTATTAAGATAGTTCAGCTACAGGATACATGGACCTTGAGTATTTTGCCAAGTTAGCAACGTATAGAGAGACATGGAGCTCCTGGAGCAGGTCCAGCGGAGGGCAACAAAGATGACTGAGGGACTGGAGCATCTCTCTTACCAGAAAGGACTGGGGGAGCGAGGGCTGTTCAGCCTCGAGGAGACTGAGAGGGGACCTTATCAGTGTCTGTAAATACGCAGAGGGTGGATGCCGAGGGGATGGAGCCGGGCTCTTCTCGGTGGTGCCGAGCACCAGGACAAGAGGCGACTGCGGGCAGGGCCTGGTGCGCTGAAGCTGCACCTGCCCAGGAGGAAGAGCCGCTCTCTGTGCGGGGACCGCGCTCCGGCACAGGCCGAGCAGGGAGGGCGTGGAGCCCCCCTCGCTGGAGACACCCAGGGACCCTCTGGATGCATTCCTGAGCCGTGTGCTCTGGGATGACCCAGGTGTGCTCCCTTCCGACCCGTCCTGTGGCCCCGTGATTCCTCAAGCACAGACCCACGCCTCGGCTCACCGCACCTCGAAGCTCGTGAGCCCCAGCACGTCCCTGAGCCAGCGCTGCCGGCCGCTGCCCGTCTCCCCCCGCGCGGGGCCGCCCGCCCGCGCCCGGCGCGCACAGCGCCCTCACACAGCGGAGCTGACGGCCGGCCCCCCTCACACACACACGAAAGTGCCGCCGCCGACACTCAGCGCCCCGCTCCGCGCGGCGAAAGTGCCGCTACGGGNGGGTGCGGGGGGCGGCGGGCCCCGCACGGCGCTCCCGGCCGCGGCCGCAGACGCCGCCCCTGGATGCGGCGCCTCCCCGGGGAACACCCCGGCCCGGCCCGGCCCGGCAGAGCCGCTTGGCACGGCGGCAGGGAGAGCACCGGAGTGTCCTTGGCCTGAAACCCCGCTCGGCTTAGCCCGAAATGTCAGGCTAATCCGGCGCTCCTCGGAGGGTTTGCTACCTGGGGGAGGGGAGGAGGGCAGAGCAGCGGGCTCGGGCTGTGAAACGCTGCTCTGGCGTGCCGGGTGGTTCCTTGGAGAGGACATGTGTGTGTCTTGAAGAAACAAGAGTTCCCGTTCATCGTGCAGCCTTGTTTTTAATTCGGGTATGCCCCCGAAGGACAGAGCATTATTTCTAGGCAGCCTTTATAAGACCTTTGTTTAATGGTTTCCTATTCTTAAGCATCCTGATAACGAGAGACTTCAGTAGTCCGGAGAATGGTGACAAAAGAAAATGTGGATGCTCTTGGTAACACTTAGGATAAAAGTTTTCTATCTAGTGTTTTTTAGTTAAAGGCTATTGACTACAGGTATGTGGAAAGCAGAGATCCTTCCCTGCTGCATGTCTAAATGAATTTATGTTAAAACGGCCATGGTGGCTGACTGGTTTATTCAGCTGAGTAAGTTATGAATAATAATAATGTATGATGAAGGTGACTTAACTTCTCCATGGAATAAGAATTGAAGGGGAGGGAGGAGAGATCATTGCTCACAAGTACTTTGTCCCGTTTATCAGCTGTTCCATGCATGTACAGTTAATTGGGCTTTAAAAGAGCACTCTTAAAAAAAAACCCAAAACAACAAAAAACAACCAACAAAACAAAGGATTTCCTAAGGGAGAGGGAGGGGCAGATTTACTTCAGTAAATGCAAATGTGTGTCTTCAGCACTACAGACCAGAGCACTAACATGAAGGGACAGCTGGTTCTCCTTAATTTCTGTGGGGACCACCACTCTTTGTCATACACTAACAAACTAAGAGGATTCACTTCCTGGACTCTTCTATTGACGTCAGTAATGCGATTGCCAACTGAATAATTAACCACTTTATCACATCTGCTCCGCAAGGCTGCAGCCTGGGGAACATTGATTATTTGTTTTGTCGTGGGAGCTTTGTACATCTTCTGCAAAGTGCATTCAGGTTTTTTGTTTTCAAGCTGATGGCTTGAATGAGTGAGCACCAGCAAACTGCTAAGTGTAATAGATCAGACTGCAAAGGTACTTTGAGAACTGGAGTTGAGGAAAGGATTTGGGGCAGAATTATATGCTCTTTCTATAGCACTGCTGGTGGTTGTGTCTTACCGATTGATCCCTGCGTTGTCATTTTCTGTGTGATGGAGAGGCCGATTATCCAATTGTTTATAAAATCACTTCTTTTAATTCTATTTATTGTGTTCACTGGATGTGAAAAGGTTACTGACTTGATGAAAAGTATAGTTCGCAATAAAAACAGTGTGTAGTTCCTACTGCAGTGTGGGATTACCCTGGTATAACAAAGTGCCTATTCAATAAATAATTGAAATGTATGTGAGCTACCATCTGGTGTTGCAGCGTAGGGATAAAAGTTTATAATCCAGGCTCTTGATGGTAAGGGGGTGGGCCTAAATCTGGACTGCTTTATATTTGTGTTCCATCAACAAGGGATACCCTTAAAACCAATTACAGTTGATACTGTGTGCTCCTCCCTTTCCTTCAAGCTGTTAAAAACAAATAAATGCCAGCAACAAGACACCTTTTATCTGTGTCCTAATGCCCTCACAGTATGTTTCCACTGACAAGGAACTTGTTTCTGCCTCCAGCTAATAAGGAAAATATCATGCCAAACATGCTAATCTTCCTTATGTCATGATGTGTCTTAATTACAGCCTGATTCTCTGTTAGAAGATATTCTGGACTGATGTGCACAAGTTTTCTTTGCTGTTATGTGTCTGTGGAAGCATGAGTGTGTAGTTAAATATTTGGGATATACTTTGAAGACCAGTGTTTCTTTATCAACTGGAGACAGAAGGAATTTCCTTTTGACAAAATGGAAACTTATCACTGACAATGGAAATAAGATGCATAGGTATTGTTTGAATTAAGCTGAGCTATATAACAAGCTTTTCTTTAAAATTTAGCGTTTAAAACTAGGTGTGAGGTATCACACATGTAAAATTCCCTTGCAGTGATTCAGTGTGGCTAATGAACTTGCTCTCATACTTAATTGCCAAGAGAAAGGAGAGTTCAGGCGTGGTAGTTGAGGTAGGGCTTTTTCTGGTGCAGAGGATATGTAGAGTTGTTTGTCATAGTTCCTAGATGTGGATATCTCTGTTCTCTGACAGCATTATGCTGCTCATGTTCTGGAGCTGGTGGTTGCTGGAGAAGAGAAATGGGGAGTCCAGAAGATTAAGCCCGGCATTTATCCTGTAAAACTTGGTCCAACTTGTCCCTATTCAATGTCTGTGGAAGCCTCGCACTTACCTGCAGAAGCTGGCAAGCTCCAGATGGTGGATCCCATTGCTTCTGTCCTATAAACCCCACTGCTGCTTCCTGGCAGTTCTGCCACAGGCTTATTTTTTCAAAATCTTCTTCCTATTTGCTAACCATATAAGAGCGTAGGGTGTGGCCATTTGCCTTGAGGCAGCTTGTGGCTTCCATTGCTTTACAAATGTAAGAATCTGCCATTTTAACCTTGGCAATTATAGTTTTCCCATGGTGAATGGAGCTTTCAAAGACACTATTTTTCCCTATAGCGGATATATAATATACATATCTTTATGCCCAGTGTCTTTGGAGAAGAGCTATCTGAGCTGCAAGTGAGGAGTCCAAAGTCGTCTTCTTCTACATATTTTTATTTGTATTTCTGTTGAATAAGATCCTGCCCAGTTGGTTATCACTATTGTTTATATAATAGATATTGAAATAGGGCTCAGTATTCTTAGCAGGAATTGAATCCAAATCTGTTAGATAACAGACCCATGTCTACATGTTCAGAAAGAATTTCCCAAATCTGTGCTTAGTATCTTCTAAAGTGTAGCTGCATCTGCTGCTCTTAGAGTGAGAAATAGTGAGGAATCCTAACAGTGAGGAATCCTGTTTATTCTGTTTGGTTTTGCTCATTCTTCTCTGAGACTACCTAAAGCTATCAGCAAGTGTGGAGGAGGCTCTGTGTCCTTTGGACTTATCTGATGAACTACAGTGCATGCCAGTGCCTGGGTTCTGTGGGATGGTATTGTCTATGTGCTGCACAGAGTCCTCCTAAGAGACTCTTCCTGCAAAAAGTGTGTGCTGTCCCTTGTTTAACCTGACAAGGAGAGAAGTACAGGAGTGCTGAAGCAGCATGGCTGCAGCTCAGGTGTCCGTGCACCACCTGTCCTTTAGCTTTCAGGTACAGTGTGTTCCTCCCTATGGAGCCTCTTGTTCTGTCATACTGAGGCATCCAAGTCATCTGCATAATCCTGTGCTAGAGTGGCTGCTCCCCGGGCACCTTGCTTGCTGGCATCACACTTATGCTGGTCTGACATCACCTTGTTTTTCAGGAGTTACCTTAGTTGGCTGTGGCTGGTGCTCACTGCCCCTTACTTCCAGTCAGCAGGGACTGGTGCAACCGGCTGCTCCATTTTTAGACAGCTACTTGGCAGAGTTTGCAGCCAGTAGGCAAGCATGTTCAGAGAAGAGTCTCACAGGAATGGGCCATATTCAAAATCACCTTGGTGCTGCACAGCCTCTCTTGCTCCAGCCTTTTTTTCCTCTGACCCTGTGTCGTACTTCTGGCTTGCTACAGATGGCAAGGTGGCACATGACCCCATACACTTGATTCAGTGTTGTCTCATTCCTGGACTATGTACTGGCTGATTTCCTCTGTGAGACCACCTCAAAACTGATGTCACAGTGATTTAGACTGATCTGAAATGTGTTTGTTATTTTGCTTGAAGCAGGTGCACGAGATACTTCTGTGGACTGTTTCTCTTGATGTCTTAGGAGCTGTCTGTTTGAACGCTGACTTCTCTTTTGTGTCTGTGCAAGGTCTGCTACTCAGCTAGAGTGGTGGTCTGCTTTTGGATGGTGGCGGTGGGTTTTTTTTTTGTCTGTGTGGTTTTATTTTTTCCTGAGAGGAACTTTTAAGGGGGCTGACGCTGTGGGGAAAAGGAAGAAGACTGCAGATGATTAGCACAAGTAGACAGGCTGGATACCTGCTGCTGAGCTCTTGAAGAAAGTCTGGCATAAAACAGTGAATGCTCTTGTAGTGACAACAGTATGTTCCCACTGTGGACTAGAAGAGAGAAAAATGTACACACAGAGTGCTCAAAGCAACCTCTAACCTAGCCCTGAGCTGCCACTTCTGGGTACATACCTGTTACACTTGAGGCTGGACCATAGATGGAAAAAATCACGCACAGAAGATTTACCAGGAAGGGCTGCTGTTGGGCTGGTGCAGTGATTCACAGCTTTGTGTCGCTGTCGGGACTGGTGCTTCAAATTTGGATCTTGCTGCTTGGAGGGGCTCTGAGAACTTTGCAAGTTGACTCGCAGGCCAACTTTCTCCTCCTTCCAGTTCTGCTTAAAGAATCAGCTTAACCTTTCAAATAAAAAATGTACCTAATGAGGGAAGAGAGAACCTTTGCTTGAAGCAGGTGCACGAGATACTTCTGTGGACTGTTTCTCTTGATGTGTTAGGAGCTGGCTGTGGCCTTTCTGTCAGAATAGTGTAGAGCTTGCTCTCAGCCTGAAGGCAGTTGTGCTCAGAAGTGTAGATATGGACCTGAGAAAAGATCTTCCCAGCCTACATTAGAACATCTTCTAAACAAGCTGCAGGGTGGACCTAGTCCTCTGACTGTCACAGTTACTGATGTACTAGAAAAAGTGGTAGGTAAGGGCAGATACACGATATGTGGTTGTGTGCGCTGCTGGTATAGGAGGCAGAAACTATCCTTAAGTATTTTTGAGATGACCTAAGAGTTGTTGGAATTGGAGCGTTGCTTATGAGGATCTTTTTTTTTTGACCTTTTGGGGTTATACCAGGAAAAACTGTCACTTGGTAACATGTTATATCTCTTGACTTGAGGGCTTAAATTCCTCTCTTCTTTCCCTTTGGCACTCCTTCCCCCTCCCCTGCTTGCAGAAGTACACATAAAAAGCCAGGAAGGGACCTCAGGCTCTGCCAGCTCATATAATGTCCTTCTCTGTGCAGGCAAAAGCTATGCAGTGAGTGATAAGCTTGTTGGGCATGTGTGCAAAATGACTGTGCTTGGGTAATGAAGACAGCTGATGAAGAAGAAAACTGAATTTCAGATTTTGGCCAAATTTCCTCTACTTCTATCCTCTGTCCACCAAAGCCTGTTATGTTCCCTTATACTAGAGCTAGTGTGGATTGAGGGCCCACTAGAGCAGGGTACAGCTACAGGTGCCTTGCAGAGGTTCTGGGAAGGTGAGTGGTGGCGGTGACTGTGGTTTCTTTGTGCAGTGTGGATGTGTCTGGAACCCTTTCCTGTTCCTGAAGGCTTTCCTGTGGTCAGGTACAGTCCACCATATCTTGGATCGCCTTTGCTAATGAAGTCTTAGTGTGAGCACAGCTGCCAAATCCCAGTTTCCTGCGTTCTCTGCTTTGATTAAAGAAAACAATTTGTTTTGTTATTTTCAAAAATGTATGTTAGCCTTAATTTCTGTCGAAGTAGCCCAAAGTGCCATGTTAGCTTTGACAGCATTGTAGTCAGGGCTAATGACCTGAGGGCATGAGGTTCAAACCCTGCTGCTGTATGATGGTGGACTCTTTACAGTATATCTGTTTTAATCTATTGGTTTTAGAATGAGGCAATATCTTTTAATGACTTTTTCTGTAAAACTTTATGCAGTGAAACATTGACACTGAATGGTGCCATTATGTTTTAGTAGTGGGAAAGTAGTGATCTGGAGGATGAGAGATCCATTGGCATGTACTTTTAAAATGACAGATTCCTGTGTGAAGCTTGTCTATTGGCCCATAGAAGGAAGTCGGTATGGCTTTTCTGTGGGTAAAGGTGCTAATAAATAGCACCAGTCTTTAGTGAGGGTTTGAGGAATTATGTGGTATGTTAAAGACTGTGATCTATATTTTTGCATTTTGTTTATGAAAACTTAGAGAGGGGTAAACAAGTCACTGATAAATTTGTCTTTGTATAGGAAAAAATGTGTGCAGCTAGGAGTTTCTCACTGATGGTACATGATAAGGTATAGAATGCAGAAGTAAGATTTCATAAGCATCCATAAATCTAATGATTTTTCTGACTTGTTTCACCTGAAAATTAAATTATTTTATATTCATTTTTCACATACATTAAGATATAATATTTTGCAAAAAAATTACTTAATTTAAATCCTTAAAACGTCTGTGGTTGGCAGAATTGTGCATTATCTGTGGAAATGGCTTGGAAGTCAGTTTAGTCAACAGATCCAGTACAATGAACTTTTTTATCAAATTAAGTTGAACTAACCTATTTTTGCAAACAATTCACATGTGGGAGTGAGTCAGTTTCTTCCACACCAAGTAGAACAAATGATTTTAGCTCTGTGAATCAGAACTGAGGAGACTTGTTTCATTAGCTTTTTTTAGCAAGTTGCTTTTACTTTATGGTTCTATATTAAGGTTTCAGGTTTTAGAAATGTTGATTAGCTGGGAATGTTAAGCTACAGATTCTTTACATTTATCAAAATTATATTTTATCCATTGCATGTAATTTGAAGCTATTCATTCAAGCTTGTTTTAGATGGGTATTACAAAAAGGAAGAATTATAATACCTTAACAATTGCAAGTTTATCTGAGCCATTAACAGAATGGGATTAGGAAAAATTTTATGGGTTTGTCTTTTTCATTTCCCAAGTATGAAGAGATTAATAGGATGATGGACCACAACACGGCTTATTAAAGCTTTTTACTATATTGTTGCCTTTGATAATGCTTTAAACAGAGGTGAGGTGAATTTTTTAGGTCTTTCATAAAGTACACTTGAGAATTCCAATGTATTCTCAATGTCGTTACCAAAGGGCTTGTATCATGGTCAGTAGTATATCTCAGTGAAGCTTTAGGTTTTCTGGTGTTTTGTTTTGGTTTATTTATTTTTTTTAAAAAAAAGAGATTGAATTTTAAAAAGCTTCTTCAGGTCTAATAATTTTTATGTACATTTGCTCTGTTGTTCACTGTGATCTGTTCATTTTAGCTATCTCCTAATGCTAAAATCTTCCACTCTGTTCTTCTCATCAGTGTATGCAGATTGCCAGAATGCAAGCTTTCATTTATGAAGATCTTGTTCACTATAATGAATGTAGTTTTCTTCAATAGGAAACTACACACTGTTTTCCTAAGCCCTGATTTTGCATAGACCTCAGTAATCATGTCTGTAGATACACTTAGAGTGCATTCAGATTAAGTGTGTGCATCCATCATTTCCAGCTGAGGCCTTAGGCATCCTGAAGTGCCTGAGATCTTAATTTCTATCATTCATGTCATCAGGGTCTTAACACTGAAACCTGTTATTACTTAACCATGGCCTAAAGCTTTAAATGTGATTAGTATCTTTGGACACCCAACCTGAGACCTCTGTAAAGGAGTCTGAGCTTTGGAAACTGGTGGGGTGTCTTCACCAAGTATTGAATCATTGAAAATGAATGGAATTTATTAATCAGATGTGCATTAATGAAGGCTGAGGTGTAGTTCTTAATTTGCTTAAGTGCATTGCCATTGAGGGCTGAATTATGTATAGCTGCCTTTCTACAAAAGGCCAAGAAGAAAAAAGATCAGAAGCAGCACCAATTCCAAATTCTTTTCACCATTTATAATTGTTCTCCAACATAAAAGTAAATACAGATAATTGCTTTGTGAAGTCCTATTTGAAATGTGTTTGTGCCAGTTTAGTGAGAGGTTTATGTTCAGGGTTTTAGAAAAGTCTGTATAAAATTCTGTCTGGACTTTTCAGCTTCAGTGTGGGTTATATTCTAATTGTCATCAAACAATTAGGTGAAAGATAAAGTAGCAAGTAACATGACACCTATTTTAAACTCAAGTAGATTTGTGGAAGTCAGTCTTAAAGGAGTGTTGCAGCTATTCTGGCAATATTGTGCTTTTATTTGGAACTATGTAGTTCATGGGATGTGGCTTTAATTCTTTTCATAGGTGGTATAACTTTACCCAAAACATAGCAACCTCTATAGAAGTATGGGGTATATTTGTACATTATGATTTTCCTGCTGGTAATGGTCCCTTAGCCTAAGAATTAAACTGTGTGTCTTTCCTAGATAGACAAAGTCTGCCCTCATCTGAGGAAAGATAAGGTTTCTAGTAATAGCATGGTAATACTTGTGTGGCATCTGAAACCTTTTTCTCACTCTTCAGGAATTCCTCTGTCCCTGGTTCCCCTCGTGCCTCTTCCACAGATCTCTGTGCACCTAGGGGGTGAATGGGGGTTCTTTCCATTGCCTTACACACCTTTGGATTTCTGCTATAGTTACAGCATGACTACTGTGATCTTCATTTTGCACATCCTTCCTCAAAAGGTGGTGTCTTCATGGAGCTCTTTCTGTGTCCTCCAGCTTTATGGCTGCCCATGTGACTTGGATATTCAATGCAGAAAGCTGGAGTGTTATGAGTGTCTTTCTATTTTACTGTAATTAAGGCAGAGTAGAAGCAGCAGGAGGGTGACTTCAGGCATGAAGATTCTATTACATAATTTTGAAATATGCTCCCAAAGGTTTGCTTTTTAAGATGCATGTTTAGTCTTTAAATTTAGTTCTTTTTTCTGATAGGATTAGTTAGGTTGTCATGTGTAATTCCCTCCACCCCCACTTCTGTGTATAATGGCTGTGTGGCTGGGGTCTCCTTGTTTCTTATTAGCCCTGAGAGATGGATGCCCAGTGTGTGAGCTCTGCAGGCTTCTGTCCGTTCTTGGGGTCTGGATCCAAAGCAGAGTAGCAAATGTTTTTCCTATAGTAAAGTGTACTTAAGTAATAGGCTTTTATTGAAAATTTTAAATAAAGGATTTAAATTTTAAATCAATAACAATATGCTATTATATTAAAATAATTATTAATAATAGTAATGAATTTTAAATTAGATTTCTGTGTCTGAGGGTTTGCATTATGTCTCTGTGAAATGGGAGTGTAGTATCTGGCCACATTTTCTTTCTTTTTAGTTTGTATGTCCTTTAAGCCAAGGAGGGGATTTCATTGTGCTCTTACTATCAGTGGTTCCTGTTAGGGTGGCTTCATTGCCCTGAAATGCCCTCAAGTTACTCACCCTAAAGAAAACTACATTTTTATGATTCAGAACCTCACCCTATGTGACTTCCTACAGGAGTCTGTGAGAAGAAAAGTTTTACATGTGCAAGAGGCTAAAAGTGATCTCAGTCTCCTAATGGAGTAACTGGTAGCTGCTAACTGCTCAGTCTTGGGTTATAGTGCAGAGTGAAGGCTGGAGTCTGTGGTATTTAATCTTTCTTGCCTTTTATGGGTAATATGGTATTTTTCCTTAACTCACAACACTTCATCTTTCACAGCAGATAGTTGCGGATTAGTTTTGTCACAGGGAAGAAGCACAAACAATTTCTTTCCAGACCAGCTTTAACTAGTTGTAGTAAAATGCCTTAGTCGTGTGGTAGCATATCACTGTATAGAGGAGTTACGTTTGATTGCGTTAAATTATTCTGTTATGTAACTGAAGATTTCCACTAACAGTAAGTTCAGCCTTTGGTTTCCTAAACAGTTAATATTTAACTTGGGAATAATGACAACATACATACAGTTGTTTTTAAACTGTGGTCCTGCTGGCCTGGTACTCCAGATAACACTGGACAACATACGGTGGAGATGCCTAACTGGAGGCTGTATCAGGCCCACACACTGTCTTTATCTTACCTTTATTTACTGGTTATTAAGGCAGCTGAACTGTGGTTATCACTGTGTTTGTTATTGTGGGCCAGCAGGATTTACTGGATTGGATGTAGTGCTGTACCAACAGGACTATACTGGTGAGGCTTGACCCAGGCAGGCAAGACTGAATCAGGTCTAAACATCTGTGGCTAGAAATAATCAATCCTTGTGAATCCTGAAGTTGACTCTGTCTGATGTGAATTATAAAGATAAAAGACCTGACATTTTGAGAAGGAGGGAAGGCGAAGAATTTTAATTTAAAGTTAAATGATGGAGAAGCTTTTACTGCCCTTATGAAAGGGCTTTGCAGTAATTTTCCTCAACACTAAAGGAATGCATGGATTTTCGTGACTCAGATCAGGAGCAGAAGTGCCCTGATTGATCCCGAAAGAATAAGAACTATAGGTTGTCTGGGTATAATCTTCCTGTTCTTGTAGGTAGTATTGAACATTGTAAAGTTTGTTTACTCTTTTGGGCACTTGTTGGGAGTGGGGATAGCAGATATTACATTCTCTCCTTCACCTTTTGCACACCAGCATTATATTTCTTCACACTGTGAAACCTCACAAAGTTCATTGTGACAAGTGTGAAGTCTTGCACTGTGAAGCTGTAAAAGTCGGGGAATGACCAACTAGAAAACAGACTTACAGAAAAAGATTTGGGGATCCTGATAAACAATTGGTTGGAAAAGTCAGTGTTGCATCACTGTAGAAACAGAATCTGCCTGTGTACAGGACTGCATCTGCGAGAGTGTGGCCAGAGGCTGAGGGAAGTGGTTATACTTGCACCGCTTCTGAGGCCATTTCTGGAGTACTTTGTCTATTTCTGGGCTTGCCAGTACAGAAAAACCACTGGGAAACTGAAGCGAGTCTGGCAGTAAACCACTGATGTGGCTGGAGGCCTGAAGTATGTGATATGCAATAAAAGCCTGAGATATCTGAGGCTGGTCAGCCTGGAGAAGGGGAGTCTGATCGTGATCCTCAGCTGCCAGATGTGTGGTCAGGGAGGACACAGAGGCAGTTGCTTCCTGGGTGTGCTGTCAGGAAGGAGATACCACGGACACAGGCTATGGCAAGGACGATTCAGATTACTTGTAAAGGGGTAAAAGAGTTCTCCTGAGGGTGGTCTGGCCCTGGAAGAATCACCCAGAAAGTTGATGGTCTCTCCATCCTAGGGGGCAAACATCAGCTGAACAGGGCCTTGAGTCACCTGATTGAATGTTGATGTTATCTCAGCTTTGAATAGGAGGGTGGACTCTGATCTCCAGAGGTCCCTTCCAATGTAAATTTGCTCTGTGGTTCAGTATAATATTTTTTTCCTGTGCTCACAAATGTATTTAACATCATGGCTGCTCTAATAGAAAACAGTTGTTCTTCATACTTTTCAGAATGAAAAGAAATATGTGAAATAGAATCTTCTTGTTGTAGTAGATAAAGAAGTTCACACAACTTGTGCAAATTGACTGTTATTTCTTTTATAATCTTAGGTGGTTACCACAGTCTGAATGTAAGTATTGACAAACTTAACTAGGCTTATAAATGAAGAGACACTACATTTTGTTCATGTTGTTCTGCCATGTATTTAAAGAAAGCACCAGTTTCCTTGTTCCTGGCAGAGAATTGCTAGAACAGGTTTTAAGAACTTTGAACCTATGTTTTATGTCTAGTGCTTTTTCTCAAGTGTGGTTTCCTTATGTCTGGTTGTTAGCCTTGATAGCAGTTGAAATATTTTAAAGCATTGTTCCGTGGAGCTGTCAGAAGAGCCTGCAATCCCTGCATGACTGTGAGCCTGAATCATCCTTTATGAAAAATACAGGTTTAGCAGTTCTGCTAGGTATGTTCTCATATCACAAAGGGATCTCTAGTTAGTAGAGTTCCTAATATCCCTATATCTGACATTATATGGAGTCTGGCTAAGCAGTTGCTAACAACAGGGTGAAACAAATCTTCCTCATAGTTCTAAAGATCTAATGGGAGATAGTAGCTGGGGTTTTTTTACTTCCTCTTTAGAATAAGAGCTTCTGTGATTTACATGAAGTTGGACTTGCAACATGGTTTTAATGCTGATATTTACTGATGATAATACACTCAGCTAACCAAAGCACAACAAATTCAGTATTATAAAATCATATTGATATATGGGAAATAGCAGAAGAAGTGCTGTCAGTGATGAGGATAGCAATGTGCAAATGGTGCAAAACCCAAGAACTAAATCCTTTACTAGTGGTGAGTTGTGCCTATGAGGTATCCTAAGGGCCTCTTGACTTTCCATACAATGAATTTATATCTGTGTCTTTGAGTATGTAGCTTACAGCAAACTCCTTGGAAAACAATAAGATCCCTTGAAATTCTAATATTCCTAAATGCCTGGAAGTCTGGTAGACATCCTTCTCAGAACATATAGTCAGCTATGTCATGAAGGCATTAATTGATAGTACCATATAATGTGATGGTCCACTGCCCTTCTGGGGCAAGCACTGTGTCTGTGAGCAGTTTATAATATCTGTTAGTTTTTCAGAAAAAACTTTTTTTCAAAGGGTTTTGTAGTTGTTTCAGATACACACTTGCAGGTACCTTGAAAGAAAAAGCAGATGTTGAAGTAAAGGCAGTAACTTTTTTTTGTGCACTGAGTCTTGCGGCTTAAAAGTACTGAAAAATATAATTCCTCTCCTCTCATGTCCCTAATTTCCTCTTTCATTTAGTTGTTCAGACTCTTCACTTCTCATATCCCGTTAGTATTTAGAGAAGGCACTTCGCAATGATATCTTTAAAACAGCAGTGCACACTTGTGCACCCATTGCAGTAATGATCTTTTGTGTCAATGGCTGTAATATGTTGCTGTGCACATTGGTAATGATAGCTCTTTCTTCAAGTATATGCTTGATAGCTACAGAATAAATAATAAAGAATGCTCACTGGGAAACGTGCTTCAGTAGTTTACCTTCTGAGCTCTGTGGGGAGTTCTGAAATGGGTGACAGCTGGTGAAAGATAATAGATTATCTCTCTGCATGAGGAAAGCATGGGCAAGACCTACTTCTTATTTCAATCTCCTTGCCTCTCATCTCTCCCTCCCCCTTCATGTCCCATATAACACTTAAGAACCTGTCCTCTCCATTTTCTGAGGGACTTGGGTGGAGACTGCTAGTTACCACTTTGGTGTTTAAAAAATAAAATAAAAAAATTAATTGGCAAGGAAGTAAATTTAGGTGTGTATAACAATTCATGGAAGAGGAAATCAACACTGTGTCAGCTTGTAATCTGTTAACACATATCCAGAAATAGATTGTTGGGGAGTCATAGTACTTGATTTAAAATTTGTAGTATTGAAATAAAAAATAAGCAGGTACACGAATTAGAAAGGAGTGGGAAAAATATCATTTACAGTCCTCAATATTGATCAATATGCTACAAACATTGGTCAGGCCAGATGTCTTTACCTGTGCTTTGAGAAATTCCTGTACTTTAAGGAAAACATTTAATTTGAGCTTATTTACTAAAATGTCTGTAAAGAAAGATTTTGAAGGAGAGATGGAACTGATGGTACTCAAGAAAAACCCCACAACTTTTCATATGAGACAACAAAGATTCTTATGAGACTTGGGTGTTTTGTTCTGTTCAGATAGGCTCATGTAAGAAAGATGAGGCTCTGGTTGACTTCTTGGTTCTTTGAAAATGCTTTTCTCATAGAGTGGCTCTTTAGAAAAGAATAATATATTAAATTTTGGTTTCATATAGTACAGTTGTAAATGCTTCTGGTTTCTTTCCTTCCATTAAAATACAATCAATCAGGGGTGAACTTTTGCTAGCAATTGCACAAACTACTCTCCTGTTGTAAAATTTCCTAAAATAATTAGTTACGTTTCTGTTCCTGTGTAAGAGTAACTAGTGATACAGTCTGAGCACAGTAATAAAAACAGTGACAAAGTGACACTTGCTGCTCATGCAGATAATAAAATGGAATAGTTTAACACATGACTGTTACTGCTACTTCTTTTTAAAGATTTTATGGTCCTAGATTGGTTTTTTTAATGATGCTGCTGTGGACTTGGTTTTAAAATTCAAATTATATGGGAAACGAGTTAAGCTTCCAGAAATTATTACAAAAGTGAAATTTTGTGGCTGTTAAGGTATTAACATTAGGACAGTTGACAGAAGAATAGTCTTCAAGACTTTAAATCCTTTACAGGCAATTCAATAAACAAAAATGCAAGTTTATAAGCACAGCCTTCTTTCTCCTCAATGCTGCATGGTATCTGTCTTGCAGACCATTGCCACAAACTTATGTTGTGTGTGTACCTGTCCATAAGAACTGGATTGAAACTCATATGCTACTTTAAAGACTATGAAAGTACCAAGAGATTAAAACCGGTTTTGGTACTATTTATGTCCTTGCGGGATTCACAGTGGCAACCCAAAGGTGGAATGATTGAACAAGCAGTGCTGAACACCCTTTTCATGATGTTAAACAACAACAAAAAAAAGATTACCTAAATGGCATATATATATATAAAGAGATTACAAAGAAAAAAATTAAAGATCACATCTCTTCTAGACTTTTCCATTAGAGAATTCCAAAGAAGTTTATAGAAGAAAAGGATTACATAGCCTCAGCTCCATAATACTAGCATCAAAAATGAAACTAGCTTGTCTGAACTTCACTATCAAGGCTGAAAAGTTTGACAGTCTTTATAAACTGTGGTTTGGGACGGAGTGTTCTTTTTAAAGTGAGTCAATATAAGTGAAAAATATTGCTTAAGAGCTGAAAGAATCATGGAATGGGCAAAGTAGAGGAGGTTTATTTAGATGACACTGGAGACAAATTAGTAAAGGAAAATATTGAATCCTATGAGGGAAAAGAGAAGGGAATGTGATATAGCTGAAATGATGCATAAGGAGGTAGAAAGGTAATCATTTGGCTTTTCTGTGTGTAAATATTGACTCAATGTCTATACTAGTTTGCAGTTGCATTGAAGTAGGTTAATGTAATTTGAAGATTAACTGAAATTCTTTGTTCTTCTGCTTGTGGTCACCTCTTCTTGTGGTATCCTCAGAGGCTGAGTATTATATCAGAAGATTTCTGGAAGGAAGTTAATGCATCTTCACTGGTTCCTACTCTGGAAATGAAAAGCTCTAAAAGCACATCTGTCCTGGTAGGGTTTTCCAGCTGCATCTGTACTGACATGCAGGTGCTCATCCTGGTGTTGCATTGGAGCTTCCAAGTGTTTGGTTGTTATTTCCAAGTGTGAGTAAAGAAAAGGTTGGAAGCCAGCAGAATGGAGCCTGAGGTATAGATGAAGATTTGAGATTGCCAGGGTACTACAAGCTTGTTCTGAATGTCCTTGTAATTGACTTTCTGTTTTGAAATCAACACACCTGTCTAGATGGGCTGTAAATGAGGAAGGAAAAGGAATTGTCCACCTAAATGCATGAAAATAAAACAAGGCAAAAAGATTATGCATGTGGTGCTTATTAAATAAAGGTGGCATGTAGATAATCTTACACTTCAAGAGAAGTGTACAAAAGTGAAAAGTTGTGTTTAAAATGACAAGCTTAAAAGCAGAATGTTCTATCAGATACTGAATCTGAGATAAAAACTTGTTGGGATGATCCTCGCTTGATATTCCTACCCTGAAAAGCTGAGGAGCAAGATGTAAAGGTGTGATGTGGTATCTACAAATGCGAGTGCAGTGATTGAACAGATTTTTGTTTCCTACTGACTTTAAGAATACGCAAGAAAGAGAGAGAAGCCAGAACTCAGAGGTCCTGGACTGCTGCTGATCATGCTGGAGTGTGCAGTAAAGGGAGGTATTTTCCGGAGGATAGAAGCTTCCTGGAGCCTGCAAGAGCTCTGGGAATGCCTAGAAGCATGTCCACTAAACAGCACGTCATGTGTGCTGGCAGTCTGTTGAGAGCTTTTCTACAATCACAATCCAGGCACTGGATTTAAGAATTTCTGAAAGATACCACAGCAAAGATGTTCGAAAAAGATGGGCTATAAATACTGAACAAAATCAAAACTGTTCTTTGATACATAAAATACTGAGATAAGGGGAAAGCTTATTCAGTGTGCTGTACATATATTAGCAAAAATTTGGATAGGAAAGTGAGATAAAAATGCAGAATGAGTGGGAGAGGAGAAGGAAGAACTTCATCCTGCATGTATTAGAGAAAGCTGGATTTATAATGCTTGGAGACTTGGAAATGTCTCTAGGAAAAGGCATGGTGTTCTATTTTTAGATTCTTGTTCCGTATGCTTTGCATGTATATGTGATGTTAAATCTCTTTAGTCATGCTCTAAATCAGTTAGATTTTAAAAATTCACTCCTAACTGTTCCAAGATTTGACTTCCCTAAGGACAAATTTTGGATTTAAAGGACAGTTTAAAAATTTGAACCATGTATAAACTGTCATGTATTTAATATTCTAAATTATCATTTATCCAAAATGTTTTCTTTCAGGACTATTCAATGTGTGCTAAAAAACCAAACACTACTTCCAGGCAAGCTTTAAATGGATTTTTTTTTTTTTTTTAAGATCAGGCATTATGATCTTGGGCCATTTGAAGCTTCAGACTAATTAGTTGAAATGGGCAATATTCTAAAACAGAATTCTACAGGCTTCTTGGTTTGTTTCCTAATAATGACATTTTTGGGCTTTTTTTTTTTTTTTTGGTTGGTTTGTTGCGGGTTTTTTGGAGGGGGGAGGTTGAGTCATGAGCACTTTTAAAAAAACCTGTACTGCTAATGATCCATGTGCCATACAACTGGATGCCATTTCTAGAAATCTGCACGTAAGGCCAGGTTTAGGATATCCTCATAGTTTTTCAGTAGATTCTCCCCCACCTTCCTGGTAAAAAATTAAACCTTCCTTATAAATTTTAAATTTTAGCTGCAGTCTGTGGAAAGCCTGGGGATAGATACAGGTTGTGAAATATGCTGAGTCAATATCAGACATTAAGTAAAAGTTGCACAGTGAAATTAGAAGTACATTGCCTTATCTGGATGAAGTTTTCATCACATCTTAAGAAGGCTGGGAGATGTATTTAGCTTCCCTTTCTACTGTCTTTATGTCCTGTCTGAGCAAGGGTGTTTCACGAAACATACTGATGTGCCCTCTGGAGATGTGTTTAACCTTCTGAATACCCCAAATCCAGTGATTTTTCTGTTACAGGTGGCTGGCCACGCTCCTCATTTTTGTCCTGTGTTCTGTTGGTAGTGACCTTTAGCACTTGGAGTCAGTGAAAATAGTGCTGATGTAAATGGTCTTCCACTTTCTTGCTCCCAGCTGATGGCACTGGAATGAGTAGACCAAGACAGAATGGTCTTGGCTCTAGATTTCCCAGTCCAGAGAGGGAACTGAACAAGTAAGAGTATTTATAATAATAAAAAAGCCACTCTGAGCCATCCACTATAATGTGTAACAAATCATAGCATGAGACTTGTTAGTATTATCTGCAGATTTGAAGACAATCCCCCTCTTCTCTGCTTCTGAGTAACTTGAGCTACTCCAAATATTCTCGTGCCTGGTTGCAGTAATTGCTTGTCTCACGTCTTCATGGTCTTTTCCTACAGCAAAAATCTCACTTTCAGTGACCTTTTAATTAGTTCTCAAGCTCCAGGCAGGTTTAGAAACAGTGTGAGTAATGTCTGAGAAAATGTCCTCCTGTCCGCTGCCATTTAGAAGGAAGTGGAGTGAAGAGAAAGATGTGCCACACCTGTACTTACAGTAGCTGTTGCTACCTGAAGTCTTGAAATTGAAAAACAGCTCAGAGTGTTTATATGTGTGATGTTGCAGCCTTGAGCCATCAGGAAAATAGAAATCAGGTGCAGTTCTATATCACTGTAAGCTGATCTGATGTCCCTTCCCCTTAGTCTTACGTTTCCTAGTTTATGGTGTTGATCTGATTGGGAACTGAAGTATGAGGAGTACGGCAATTGTCATTTGGCTCTGCTCCCTTGTCAGCTTTCCATGGGTGTTATCACCACGTCAGGCCACCTCTGCAGCAACCAGACAGCGGTGAAGGCTGATATGTGGGCTGCTCATCACGCCCTGTGCCAGTCTAGGAAAATGGCCTCTGAGGAACAGCTGTGCTTCTTTACCCTTCTTGCTTGTGCTGGCACAGCAGCCTCTCCCGACCCTTCAGCGATGATGATTCAGTTTGTTAAACTACAGGATGATAGTTGTGTTGTGTCTCAGTAGGCTGGGATCCCGCTGGTATAGTGAGTAGAATCAGGTCAGTGAGGTGAGACCAGCTAGGTTTGTTGGAGCTGATAAAAGGAAGAGAGCAGATCTGTGGAACTGCCCCTCTGGTTGCAGTGATGTGCTACGGTTGTGTCATTGAACTAAACGGGTTATCTCATAATGTGGATTTCACTTCTGCCACTGTAAGTGCATTTGGGTAGGGTGCTTTGGGAAGAAGAGCATAATAGAAACCCCTAACCTCTAAAATAAAGGAGGTAGCATGTGGTAAATACAGCACCAGTGTAAAGTATAGATTGTTCTGTTACGTGGTGGGTGTATTAAGTTTATAGGAACTTCAGAGAGAATCTTGCGTGTATCTGGAGCAAAAAAAAAAAAAAGGTGCATTTATGCTGCTTTCTTGCTACATTTTAGTTCTAAGATGAAATAAAGTGCCATCAGGAACTAGAACATTGCTCATACATTGATGATGTAAGTGGTGGTTTAATTAATGTAGGTGTATGTAAGCTTGTATCAGCACAGTGTGGTCATCAGATTGGAATTGTTTTATTTCTTAGCAGGGTGTGCAAGAGGTGCTGGGTCTGATGAAATTTTGCTTCATCCTATGTTGCCTAAATTTGGAGGAGCTCAGATTTGAGATTTTCTTAATCTCTGCTTTGAAACCATCTGAAAAATAAGTGACGATATCAAAGTTTTTTCTGAGCAATCATAATTCTCAAACTACTCTACAAAAAATAATTAACTATGTTTTTAAGATTATTCATCATGCAGTAGGATAAGTGGATTTTAGCAATATTTACTATATTGTTATGGAATAAAGAAATTGAATCATTGAAATTTTACTGTTAGGAACTAGTAATTCATGTAAAACAATTTTTCCATTACTGATGTGCTTCAATATGAGACTACACTTGCTGTGGCTTAAATGGCCTAACACCTGCAAGATCTGGCCCTGAACTAGGAGTGCAGAAGAATTGAGGCACAAATAAAGCTATATTAAACAGAAATCACATTCTGTGGTGTCTTACATCCATTTCTTACAGTGTTTGACATGTATCTTGGAAGATCCTGTGCTAACGTGGTATAGTTTGACTAGAAACAGGCTCTGGCATACACTTCCATGCTTGCTGCAGTCCAACCCAGATTCATATCCATCCCAAAGCCATTTTACCCTTCTCCACTCTTGCCCTTCTCCCTGCCTTGGGCTGGGGCGCCAAGGTCGCAGCTGAATGTGTGTCATGTTGGCTGAACGGTTTGGTGGGAGGGGGTGGGATGGGATAGACAAGTTAGAATTCACCTGGAAATGTTTCCTGGTTTGACACAGCACGTGAATCCTAATGTTGCTCCAAACAATGGAGTGGAGTGTGGTGGGAAGAAACAAGGAGGAACTCTTTCAGCAGCAGAATGAATTTCCTTTATGAACTAAAGGGGTCAAGTAGCTCCCTATTCAGTTGTCTGAAATGTCTGAGATGTCAGACAGTTCCATGGAAAATCTGTAATTCAAAGTGCCTGACTTGAGGTACATGTGTCTTCTGGGCTTGGTATGATCACCTTGAGGAAAATAAAAGGACTGAAGACGAAACTTTTGAAGGTATTTAGGATCAATAGTTATTTAAAAATTAGTGGAAAAGTTTCTTTATTATGGAATAGTAATATTTTCTTTGTGTTTTTTTAGCAAGGCTTAAGAGGAAAGAAAGTACCACCACCTCTGAAAACCTTAAAAATTTGAGTAGAATCAAGATACGTTTGTTTCAGGCTATTCAGAAGGTGACAACTTGCAGACATTGGGCTTCTAGTCAGCAGATTAGTCAGGGAAGGCTCTAGGGCTGAAGAGGCTCATGAACCACCAGGGAATCCATGGCTGGTGCCTAGTCTGCTGAAGGAGCTGGGAACCTTAGGGAGAGGTTAGAGAGGCATAGCAGCTCTCCCTCTACCAAACAGATGTGACAAGTTGGAAAGAGCTTATGATAACCTGGCCTATAAAGTGCAGTCAGGAACACTGTTTCTGTAGGAGCTTTCTTCATTCTCCCATGAGAGTTGGTCTAGAACTTTGTCTCAAGCTGTCCTGATGAGAACTCACAAAGGTGCAGGTTTTCTTGTTCAGTGTTCAGGTTTCTTTCCTGCTTAAAAAAGTCTGTGTCCTGATAGCTGTATCAGGAATGTTACATGTTGTGAAACTTCACCAGGTTTGTGTGGATAGTAAGTCACTTCTGGCTTTCACAAACTAAGTGCTATTCACAGTCACATTTTTCTTCAGTCTTTGCACTAACAGTACTGTCTTTCAAGATCAACTTCAGTGTTTGGTGCAGGGGGGGGAGGAATATGGACAAATCCTGCCTGAATTGGTTCCAAGTTGTACTTCCCTAAATTTGGATAATTTCATGACAGCAACAACAATAACATGAGAAATTGCACAGTGAGCTTCGCCCTCTGATAAGCTTCTTCTCCTTGTACTTGCATCCCTTGTAGTATTAGCATATGCCATTACCTTTAGGTCTGATAAGCATGTGGTTTTTATTTTACCTGACCATTATTTTTTCTTTTGGTAAGCTGAGGTCTTGCATATATACGAGTACAGTAAATAGTCATTTGGTGGGTTTTTTGGATATGCAAGCCAGCACTTCCTCTCACCTGCTAGAACTCTGTTGCTGTTTAGTTCTCAAAGACACGTGTGGTGGCTTTGACAGGAGTTAAATTGGAAACATGTTTTGTCACTTGGACTACTGGAAACCATCTGTGTGTTCCTCAGTAGTATTCTGTACAAACCTTGAGTATTATCTTTGGTGTGCTTTCATTGTAAGCATGAAAAGCAGTGAATGGGCTAGTCAGGCAGATAGCCAGCTATTAAGTGTTTGTGGTAACATTCATCAGTGAGCTGGCATATTGCTGCTGATTGAGTCCTTCTGGGTGGCTCTTGCTTCTGGAGCTTGCCACACAAAAAGAATAACAGTGAACATAGATGATGTTTCAAGGTAAATGTCTTGGCTCTTCTGGTGGCAAATTTAGCAACACTAATAGGATCAACATCAGAATTACTACTCAATATTTCTTTTGAAAGCGTTTCCTAATGCCATTGCCCTTTAGCTTTGTGATAAATTTTTCATGCAGTTATCGCAGACTAGTGTACAAATTCTAAATACCACAGTCAGTTCTTCTGTAATTGAAAAAGCCACTTACAGAGCAAAATGCAGAAGCCATAAGCACTCAGTCTTAGTTTATACCTAAAATTAATGATGTTTCTATCCTTTAAACTTTTGGGGTGTTTGCATGTAGTTATCTAATCCAAATCTTGTCCAAATTCAGCTCTGTTAAGTGTCAGCAAGGTATCTGATGGCAAGTGGTCAGACTCTCTTTTACATATGTCAGAAACTTTCATAAAATGAGCCAAATCCATAATCATGGCTGCAAATGGGTACCTTTGTGCAGTAGTTCTTCAGAAGAGCTTGAGGGGTTTTTAAACATTTGCATACCAAATAAAGAGTAACTATGATATTTTATTTAATAATTAGTTACCACTTACTGTCTTGAAAAATCAGCCTCAAGAAGACTCACTTTCTTGCTGTTGTGTTAGTGTATGTGTCTGTTTCTACTGACATTTTAGTTCAGATAAATGCTGTTACCAGAGAACATCTTAAAATTAGGAAATAGTTGGTAGCCAGGCAATGTAAAACTGCATGGCCTTGGTCAGCGAGTAAAGAGGACTCTGACTGTGTGAAGCAGTGTCATATCAGAAGGCTGTTCTACAAGGGCTGTAGGTGCTTTGCAAGAGGGAACCAGGTTGTGCTTCTCCAGTTTTTAAGCCAGTGGAGTTTGTGTCTCTGTAGTGATAACCAGTTCTTGCACCACTGCACTGGTCTAATAGATGCTGATGAATGACAAAGAATCGGATCACTGAGCAAGAGTCAGACAGAGTAAGTGAAGTGTGTGTATGTATGTCATAAAACCAGGAGGGAGGGCAAGCAGAAAACGTGTCGGAGAATGCAGTGTGTCACCGTTGGCTTGTAAACAGCAGAACTTTGGTGAAGTTTGTCTTTCTGTAGAACTTATATCTATGTCCTTTACTGGGCTCAGTGGAATAACGCCCTGCCCTTCCCACTGTACTACCTTCCCTTTTCTGCTGCACACTTCCTTTCTTCCCTGTTCTGTGTGGCATTCTCCACTGTCCCTGCATAACCATGGATGCTTTGCATCTTGGTGTGTGCTGGCTGCCAACTGAGCAGGTGACTACTGTATTCCTGATGCAGCCTTTCCCTTAGTGGAGATGATACTGTGGGTGTCACTGACTCCAAGTCATTGACATTTTTTTGATAAAACTTGTAGCAACTTAGTATCTTCAGGCAATGTCGGTGAAATTTGGTAAAGGGGATATGAAGGGTATTCACTGGGATCAAAAGATACCGGGTGGGAGGAATGGCCTCAGACTACCCAACAGTGTGATCACACTTACCTTATTTCCTTAGGAAACCAGACTGAAAGAAAGCTTTCACAGGGGTGGACAGTAAGAGGAAACAGGCCAGCACAGGAAAAGGGAGGCAAGGATCTATATTTGGAAAAATTAAAACTGGAGTCAGCAAAAGATGGAAGAATAAAAAAATTTACATTTCTGAAATACAGTGAAAATTTCACAATTGGGTAGCAAGGGGATTGTACTTCTTTAAAACTCAGGTGTGGGTTGTAACAGGTATTTATCACCCTAGTGAGCAGGTTGGGGCTACCTGGGTGTGGGTATCTCCCAAGACGTGTATACAAGCACTGACTTGTTAAACCTGCCAGCCTTCTGTTTTAGTAGCAATATCATAGGAATGCTGCTGCTTTGAAAAGGGTGCACAAAGGGCAAACAAGTTACTTGATTTCTAGAATATAAGTTCAGAGGGATGGTTGAAGGAAATGGTAAAACTTGCTGCTCTTTCATGTTCTTCCTCCAAAGAAAACATCTTAAATAAAATGTTGTATCTGCCTGGTGGGAGTATGGCTCCACAGACGGTTATCTGCGTCATTTTCTTGTTTCCCTGACATTAATATTTTGCAATTCACATAGTTTCCTACCACAATGTTTTGTAAAGGGGATGAGTAGATAAGGGGACTATGGTGGCAGATGAATTTCTTTGTGACCAGACAGTTTGGATCTACTTTCAGGGTTGATCTGTCTCAATGTTGTTATCGTGTTATATAATGACTTAAACCCCAAATCACTTACAGGATCAGTTCTGACATATGAAGCTATCTGGTATAGGATAGTCCAGTGTATGAACAGGGTTGTCCAGAGAGCCCATGGCGTCTCCATCCTTGGAAGTTTTTGAAATCTAACCAGGCTGAATCCTGAGTGACCTGGCCTGAAATCAATGTTGACTGTGATTTGAGTGGGAGGTTGGATTAAAGACCTAGTCCCTTTCAACCTGAATTGTGAGTCTTTGTATTATTTTCTTGCAGTTGTCACATTTATTTAAAACTTGGAGCTGCCAATGATACAAAACATCAGATGTTCTTGAACATTTGGCAGCTTCAGCTAAGTGATTTTTGTGAATTTCTGGAAACTTGCACGGCCTAACAAAATATGGCTGAGTCCTCAAATTACAGGCATTGGGTAACTGAAGCAGTAGTTACCATAAACTCACTGATGTAAAGCGTGTAAACAACTGTGTGATTCCAGATTGTAAATTATTGACATAAATTGAAGGATTCAGAATCTGAACGGAAAATAAAAATTCAAAACGTACCTCAACACTTCTCATTTTTAATGACATTCTAGGTGGGAAGAGTTGACCTATTTTTTTTGAGGGTGATGTTGACAATACTGCCATCCTTCCCTGACCTGCCTTCAGAAATGAGAGGAAATGTGGCGTAGACTTGTGACCTTGACAGAGGCCGGTGTGCGCCCGTTGCTGGGCTAGCAGTGCAGAGTGTCCAGTCTGCGGTGTGGGATCATCTCTGCTGGCATTTCCTGCAGCTTTCAGTCATTCTGAAACAGCCGTCAAATATTTGCTATCAAATGGCACAATACAGATTGACTGCAGTAGAGATGCACCAACTCTAAAACCTAAATCACGAACCTATTTACCTGTGACTGTACTTTAAATTATATTTTCAAATTATTCAAATTTATGTTTTCTTTTTGTGTAAATAAAATATCCTAATCCCAGCTATCAGTGGAAGAGGAGAATATGATCAGAATAGAAATTGCATGTGGAGAATTATGTCTTTCATATGTACCCTGGTTTTCAATGAAGAAATAAATGCTGGCATTTCACTTCCTGTTATGAATCAAAACATCAACTGTTACTGTTTTGTATTATATTCTTGATAGCATACATTACGTGGCTCCTTAAAATTAGTGTTTGGGTTTTTGTTGGTTTTGGTTTTTTTGTCTCGTCTGGCCTTATGGAGAACACCCTTCTTCCAAACAAGAATAAGTACAATAAGGCAAAATGAGCTTGAGAGAAAAGGCAGTGATGCATACGAACATACTGCATGTAAAATGTCTATCCCAAATTCTGATTACATCCTCACAGTCATGAATAAACAAACTCTTGCAATTACTCTCAGCTGATGTTACCCTGGCAACAGTGTGTATATATAACAAAATTCAGTAATCACTGCCAACAAAACCCCCAGTACAGCTAATGCTTCTGTTTGCCAGGATGAAATGCTTTCATTAAGTATTAAATCAACTCTAAATCAGAAGTTCTGCCTTCAATATTAGGATCAAAACTAATCAGTAAAGTGTAATTATTCATTCCAGTATAGGGAGATAAGTTTGCTTTGAGTTCCCTATTTTATCAAACAGTGATACGTAAAAGGAGAAGCTGGAGCTTTTCACCAGTTAGATAGTGATAAATCACTTGGCATTGTTCTGGCAAGCACAGCAACACAGCCTGTCTCTGATACTTTTTGGTGCAAGTTTCTGCTCACTCAGTTTTGCCAGTTCTGTGCATGCTACTGATCTGGATATTTGTGGAATGAGGAACAGCCTCCTGGGAGGAGAGCAGGAAAGCTAATTGAAAATATTTTTTTTTTATTATTATTTAACTTAGTAAGAGGTAGAAATTGTGAAATCCAGTACTTAAATGCAGCAGGTCACATCCTGCTGTATTTTATTGCACTTCAAACTGCCAATAAAGTAAATATGGGTTTAAGTGAATTGCTGGTCTGTTGCCTCCTCTGAGCTCTGATTTGATGCATACCCTCTGCTGTAGTCTGTGCGATGATGAGATTCTGTGGATATTAGGTTTTATTTTCAAATTGTATCTACTTCTAAGGAATCTTAGGTGCCTTGACTAAGACTCAGATTTTTCTATTTCAAGAAAAGCCCCATCCAATTTAAATTTTTTCTGTGCATTGAAATATTCATGTTTAGCGCTTTCCAAGAGAGAGGCCATGAAGCCATTGTGTTTCTGAACACCAACACCAGCTAAATACTGAAAGCAAACATCAGTTAAGTGGCTTGTAAAAATAGTAGCTTCTTTTTAGGAGAGAATACTTTTTTCATTTGCATATATTAAACTAATTAATTTTAATAAGTAGTACTCCATTTGACCAATTGAGGTGGAAAAAACAGGACCAGCCTAGGACTCTTGAAGTTCTTTAATTGAAATGGTGGTCAGGAGAATGAGGACTGCTCATCCTTCTTTCTTCAAGGGTAGAATTCCTACAAAGATGGTGCTGATGCCCTTCCCTGCAGATACTATTTCTTCTACTTACTGAAATTTAAGTATGTGCTTTGCTTGATACATAATATTTATTATCTTTTAAAATATAAGCTAATTGAATTTACTTGCTTTTATACAATTTTATGCATTTCTAAACTGAATCCCAGTTCTAGTGATGTGAAGTTTGATACACTTCAAAGCAAGGAAATTTGTAGACAAAATATTTTGTCACCAGTCAACAGAAATGTAAGATATAAGGGGCTTTTTTTGAAGTGTACAAGACAGCTTAAACTTTGATAGGTTTGTGTGTTCCTGCTTTGAAAGTTGCTTGTGATCAATTTACAGTAACAGGTGTTTTTATACTTAAACCAATTATTTTATTGCCCAGAAAAGTTGTGGATGTTCCATCCCTGGAAATGTTCAAGGCCAAGCTGGATGGGGCTCTGAGCAAGCTGCTCTAGTGGAAGGTGTCCCTGCCCATGGCAGAGGCATTGGAACTGGGTGATCTTTAAGGTCCCTTCCAACCCAAGCCATTCTACGATTCTATGATTTTGATATTCTGTTTACTTACTAGAATTATAGCTAAAATTTGTTATTTATTTAAAACAAAAATTATTATTGGGTTAGTGACCACAGAAATAAAATTATTAGATTTTATTACCCCTCTTTTTGAATTTTAATAACAGAAGCTGGTGTTCTGCAAAATTAGTCCAAAGACCCACATTCTGTAGTAGCAACCCCATACTTAACAAGGGAACTGTCACATTTATTTCTTGTCTGCAATTGTGTTTCCTCAATCTGACTTGGTTTGATAGGAAGGAGGTGAGAGAACCTTGCAGAGTAATTGATACATATCACAGCCATCAGCAGTGGTATTTAGTTGTACGGTGTCTGATTGAACTGATATAGGTCTCTAACTGGTTTGAGGTGGTGGTGTTGGGTAAGCTTTTTATAAACAATTTGAAGTTTGGAGGTGATAGGTCTCAATGGCCTTGTGGGGTGGGAAACATTGTAGGCATTTCTGTCCAGCTGAAAGAGAGTCTAGCAGAAAATCTAGTAGAGTCTTATTCTTCAATGTCATACTTTGGGTAGACAAGAAACATGCAGTGAAAGGGGTATTATTACTTCTGGAGGAAACCTTTTCAGTAACACCTCTCCTGAGCATAAAGAAGCAGCATGGCTGTTCTTCAGAACAGCTGTTTCTTCATTTTTTTAGCTCTGATGATTTTTTGCTGAGAGATTTTCAGACTTTTTTGGTTAGACTTTATACTGAAACCAGCAGTCTCCAGTTCAGACTTTTGTATCTCTGTGTGGTTGTAAGGTTTGGTTTGGTTGTGTTACCATCAAAACACGCCATCAAGGCTGCGACCCCTGTTGTAGGAATTCTGTTTGGCTTATAACTCATTAGCTTAATCATAATGTAAGGTGAGGTAAAATGGGAGTCTGGGCTAAATTACAAGTAGTAGTTCTGTGATGTTTTATTTACACGTGTTGAAAATCTTCAGTCTTTTTAGTCTAATGTTTGTAAAGAGGTAAATAGCAGCAATCTTTTTGTGCTTAGTTCGAAGAGTGAGCTGCTGCTTTGCTTGTGGATACTTGCCCTTGTGCAGTTTGGCTTGCACTTGCACCACTGTTTTTTCGTCTTGATTTCATCTTCATAATCAGAGTAGTGAATTGTAACAAACGTTGGATCTAAATAATGATTCACATGTTGTGATGTGCTAGAAATAAATAAAGTATACTGAGTGTGATCTGGAGAGGAGAAAATTGATGGAGCTACATGTACAGTAGAGTTTATCAACCAAGTATTTTGAGAAATGTCATGAATCCAGTGGGACCACCAGAACAAAGTAAGTGTAGGTTAGTTAATCACTGGACATCTTTTAGGCTGGAGCCCTTCAGTACTTGGTCTAATTGAGATCCGGTGAATGTTGCTTAAGAGAAAAAATAGTTCAAAGAATCTTAAATTAACCACAGTTCTTGTGGGAAATAGTTTCATTGCTGTTCAGTAGAGACAGCTCTCTCTGGAGAGTAGGTTGTTAAAGCTTTAGCTGGTACTAGCTGAAATAATAAAAAAGTAAAGCTGCACTCTGCTTCAGAAGAGAATTAATCTGGTGGCTGAAGGGTAGGACAGATTGTCTCTGGGGTTTACCAGTAGTGAATGAGCTCTCTCCCTTTCACATGGTCCTTCACTGATTCACAAAACCCTAAAGAAAGGGGGAGAAATCCTTCTGAAAGACCACTTTGCTCTTTACTCATTAGCAGCAAGGCAGAACCACTCATACAATGGGACTTCTAAAAAAAGCTTTTAAGTGTTAATTAAATAGTGTAATTAACTTTTTTTCCTTCTATAGTTCTAATAGTTGAAAATTTACTATTGCTCTGGGTATGCAACAAGTACTTCTGATCTCTGGTTTATGGATTATTTTGGCTTGCAATGTTTCTCTTTATAATTAAATATTCTTTTTCTTTTCTTAAACAGCAAAACCATTTACAAAATTGGTGAAGGAAATGCAACTCCATCGAGATGACTTTGAAATTATAAAAGTGATTGGAAGAGGTGCATTTGGTGAGGTAAGAGATTTTTACTTTCAGTTGTGGTAATGTAACTTTCATCGTTTGTGCATCTGATTTCTTGGTATAGTTGACCTGTACTTGTCCTAAAGACGAAAGATTCACACAGATGTGTTAAAATACTTCCAAATGTGGGATGAAGCTAGGTACTAGTGCCAGGTCCCTTTGAAGAAGGTTATTTAGCGTGTCCAGTTCTGCCATTTCTGTCACTGGCTCATTCTGACTTCATTGTAGGAAAACAAGTGTCTCTTGGATGTGTTTATGAACAGGGTGGTCCCACCTAGAAGCTGCACAGCTGAATTTGGGATCTCTTCTCCCACTTGCCATATGTACTGCTTGGTGCTGCTCTAATTTAATACAGAACTGGTCTGCTTCTATGGAAGGAGCGCGGAGGCTGCTCCACCCATCTGCCTGTCTCTGTAGCAATCTGGTAATGCAGAAAGACACATTTGGCTGCCTCAAAGGCTGTTCCCTGTCATCTTTGAAGATCAAAGGCTGCTGCATCTGTTTTTTGGACAGCAAGTTGAATCATGCTGGGATGATAGGAACGCCTTGTGTTTTAAGGACTCACCAGTCCCAGGACCCTGGACTGAAGCTTTACTTCTTCATATGCTTGATGAAAGTCTCATCAGTGATAGAAGTCTGGTAGGGCTTGCCACTGGCATAAGCATTCAGTAGCACGTCCCCTCCAGCAGGTATAGGATATCTGAGACTCCTGAAGAACCTCAAAGACAACCCCTTTCAGCATTTAAGTACAGGTATCTGAAGTCGTAGCTGTCAGCAAGAGAGGCTATTAACTAGAGAGTTTCTAGAAGTAAAAAACTCAGATTTCTTTCAGGAAACTTCTTTTAAGTAGTGCCACACTAAAGTGAAATTTAGAGACTGCCATTAGTGGCTCACTTCAGCCCATTAGCACTTGCTTAGAACTTCTGCTGCCGGTGGTTAAGGATAAGCTTCCTCATCTCCATCTGTTGTCTCCACGAAGAGCAGGGCTTTCCTTCCAAGCAGGGTGTGCCCTGAACACCTCAAACTCTCCACATAGAGTTTGATTGTGGGACAGGGCTATCACAGGTTGAGCAGAAATTAAGCTGGTGAAATACCAGGACGCTACTGGACTGGCTTCAGAGAGCAATGAGATATATACGTGTATAGGCACTTGGTAGTGGGTGAAGTAATAGTTTCACATCCACGTAATTTTAAGCTGCTTCAGAGACTGCTTTTGAGAAGAGTGAACACCTGAGACAGAAATTACTGTTTCAAGAACACCTCTTCATCTGTACCATCATCTAATGATGTGATGAGGCAACACGAGGTTCACATGTAATCATTGTGAATACAGCTGCTGAGGGAACTGGAGCATTTTAAGTAAAATGTCCAGATAAACAGTTAACATCTTGACCTGTAAGACAAAAGTTCACTTTCTAGTGGATGTTGAACTTGATGAGTACAACATTTGTTACAAAAAAAGGAAATGTTATCTTAGGGTAGTGGAAATACTGCATGAAAATCGGTGTCTTGTTTCTTATTAGCTGGTATGTATTGTTTGAACATGACTTTTAGAGAAAAAAGTTACTGCAACGACTTTGACAGGAAAAAGCAAAATTTGGGAAAAATTTGCTAAGTCTCAGGAAGGACTGAAAAAAGCTACAAATTTAGTCCAGGGAAGAGGCCGAAGCACCAGAGGTTTATGAATAGATAGAAGGCCTAGAGAGTCAAGACTGTAGTAGTGTCTACCTCCCTGTTAGGATTTTGGCTCAAAGCACTGGCACAGTTGTGAAGACAGTGTCCCCACTTAGTGCAAAGTGATTTTACTGAGCATGAGCTGGATTTCTCTTGGAGGAAACAACCAGAACCTCCATTGCGGGTGTGCACCAAATGCACTTCTGGGCCCAAGGACCACCAAAACATCAGTCAGTGATTTTGACTCTCCTAACAGCTTCAAAGCATGTTTGGTCCAGGAAACCAGGCTAGATACAGTCTGAAACAAAATTCCTGAACTACATACAGTGTAGATGGGAAGGCTCAGCACAGGATACTTTGATGTTCTGGTCTTGCTGTGCCAAATTACTTGCTATAGTGGCTGTGACCACTGATACCTGAAGAATTTTAGATAAGTGTTTTGCCAGTTTGTCTTTTGGCAAGATTAGAAGAGGTTTCTGGATCTTGTCAGAACTAGACTTGTGAATGCTCTAGCTGTCAAAAATGGGAACCCTCTATAGTGACTTGCAGATGGAGTCTGTGTGTTGAGAATGCCTTCCCACAGTATAAGGAAGGGCTGTGTTTTGTAGTACTTGTTCTGTTCTTTTTCAAAAGATGCTCTTCTCCACTTAAGGAATTGACCAACTGGAAATCTCAGTACAACAGCAGAATGAAGTATTTATAGGCACTTCAAGAGACTTCAGTTTATATTTGCTGTGGGGCTTTAGGATGACCTTTCTTAGCTTTGGATCAAAAGTCTTAAGGTGTATAAAAGATACAAATTCTGGATGGGAACTTGTATTATATAGTATTTGGAGTGCCTGGATCAGCAACGTGTTTCATAATCTTTCATTTGGAAAAACATAGAACTTAACTAAAGCTATTCAAACATTCCATCCCCCCCCAACTGGAAATGAAATTTCACAGAAGTGAAATCTTAATTTCATCCTTCTGTTAGATCTGTGAGTGCTCACAGAGTCAGTGGTGTTTGTTATCTGTCAATATCACATCTTGTTCATCTCTTATCTGTAAAAGTTTTAGTTTATAGTTACAGCAGCTTGAAACTTTTGATCACTTTAAATTAAGCAGGAATCATTGATTTTAAGTTCGCTGTACTTTAATCACTCTTGCCACAGAGTATTTTGTTCTATTTGCTTATGAAAGAATCCTTTGACCCTTGTGTATACTACACTGCCACATACTGTAGGCATTATAAAATAGTAATTATTTAAAGGTTGACATTCCATAATAAGAAAATTAAATACTGTTTCTTGAGAGGAACTTGTGGCATCTGACTTGTATAAAACAACACTTGATAAAACTGAATGGAGTGACTATAAGTAATTTTTCCACAGTATTTTCATTCATACATGGGAACTTAGCTGATGGGATTTATCTGCTAGAAATAAAATTTTAAATACCTACAAAACATGTTTAAATACATAAAGAAATTAATCAGAATTAAACTAAACATATTCCTGTTAGAACTAAGTAGTTTAAGTTAAACACTGAACAGCTAAACAAGGCAGACTTCAAAAAGGATGAAAATTACATTCCATTCTTCTCAGTTTAGCTCTTTTGGACTTTTTGGAGAATGCCAGCAGCTTTATTCCTACCTAAGAATTTTTGCATAAATCAGTAGCTTTGAAGAAATATAGCTTGAAATAAAAGCATGATATTATTTATTAGTCAGGATCAGTGGTCAATTTTTGCCAAGCAACATGCAAGCCAAGGAAACGTGATATTTGACCAGAGTGAGGATTGGGACCACATGTGTGCTTATCCCTGTGAACACAACTGCAAAGCAGTATCTAATTTAAGGCAGAGTGATATAATCACCAGTACATATCTGTACTGGCATATCAGTACCTTTTTCATACTTTCTCCTTTCCAAACCAGCAGAACTCAGTTTGGTTCATGTTTTCCAGCAATATGAAAACAAAACCCAGTGCAAAATCTGCCTGAATGAAAGTTCTTGTAGCACAAGAACTAGGAGTATTCCTGCTTCAGTATGGTGAGAGGAACAGGAGGAGGACATTGTATATGAGCACTGTGGCTCTAAATACTTGCATGTGCTCCTTTGCAAGGTTCATCTGACCTCTTAGTAATGTACTTGTCAGTCTTTAAGGTCATGTGTCCTCATTTTGTGTAAAAGACCACTTAGGCACATTGCTGTATGCAATTAGTGTTGAAGAGCAGTTGTTGAAGGAAAAATATGTTAAGATATACCTTGCTTGAGAACTTGGATTGTGTAACGTGGCTGACACCTCCTGGAAATTTGGCAGTGTGGGATTGAAACAATTGTTCTCCTTCCCTTGTTTGTTAGCAAGGATTTCTTGAATGAGCAATGCTTACTGTGGTTCCAGCGGAAGGGTGGGACTGCTTGGTCTTGCTTAGCTCAAAAATAACTAAAACTCTTAATGTGCCCCACCTTAGTATTACTGCTCTGGATGGATTAGAAATAGCTTTTCATATAAGTGCTGTTCTGTACAGACTTGATCTGTGTAATGTTTAGTAATAGTACGTGTCACCTCGACTCGGGATGCTTAGTCACTCTCAGCTGGAAACAACAGATGTAAAAGTGTGTTTCCAGAAGAAAAGAAATAGTGGTTGAGAGAACAGGACTGATCCCCTGTGTACCAGAGGTTCTGATCAGTTGTGTGGTACCTAATGAGAGGGATGCTGGCAGTTGCAGCGAGAGTCAGAAGTGAATATGTAAAACCTAAGCTTCCTGGGTCAGTCGTGCTTGGCAGCGAGAGGCAGAGCTGCTTCTGCCCTTTCCACCTTGTAATCACAGCTGTAGGGTACTGAGTTCAATGTTTTGATGTACTTCTAGAAATTAACCTGGGGCACATTGAGCTACAGACTGCTATTAAGGCTGGCTCACTTATTCAGAAGCTTTGGTGGTTGGTGTTAGGTGCCCAGCAGGGACTGTACCTTCCTACACTGTAGATTAACAAAATTCCTAAGTATAGCACACAACATAGGACACTTTTCATTGAACTGTTCAAAGAGTAAAAGCATTCAGACTACAATGCAGAACTATTTAATTAGTTTTGCTTTTCTTCAGTATGCTTATCACAAAAAAAAATCAAAAATTAACTCAGAGCAGGATATTTTCTGCTGTGGAAATGGACGAAGAAAGAAGCTTCTTTGTTTTGAAAATGCTTCAAAATAGCTGTCTTAGTCCTCCCCTGCTCCTTGTGTTTTTGTATGGCTGCACCAAGTAACTATGGAGACAGGCAGGTTGCAAGGAGCTGGAGAGACACAGTTCATTGTAGTGCTGCTGGGAGACCAGCCATTTGTCTCTGCAAACCCCCTGATCGCTGAGGAACAGCTTAGGTGCTGTTCGGGGCCTTTATGCTTCTGTTGCAGAATCCTTCTGGCTGGCACTTGTAAGGGATTTCTTATTTGCACGACCTGAAGATATACACTGCATGTTAAAAAACCCCTCGATATTGCTTTGGAAATGTGCAGCATGGCATATGAATTCCATCAAAAGACAGTCTGGTTGTTAATTTCATATGTAAAATAGACATTTAAAAAATGATAGAGCAGCCCAGACCAGTTTTTCTTCCAAGATGCAGTATTAAAACTATTAACTAATGAGCTCTATATCAAAGACTTTTCATATCCAAGAGTATTGGGAGGATAATGCAGTTCCTGCAATGTTTTTGCAGTAGCTGGTATCCAGGGTATCAATAGCATGAGACAGAAATAGTGGAGTAAAAGTGGCATACACAAGCTTTAGCTGAAGGAAATTACTGTAATATTCAATTATGAATCTGGTAATAAGATATTACGGATAAATTGTTTACATCTGAAATGACATTTTGTCTCTCCTCCCAGTTGAAAAGCTTGACTAAAATCTCTGCTCAAATGTCTAAAGCCATTCAAAGTTCCTGCCAAAGGTTAATTCATGGTATTTTACACTCTTTTATCCACGTACTTTTATTGTCCATTAGCCTAAGCAGATCTTTTATCATCCACATTACTGATGTCCTTCCTTCCAATTTTATTTGTAGAGAAGAATAATATCCACTTTTTTTTTTTAACAAGTAAAGCTTCCTCTATCCCCACAGTAGTATGACAGGCTCTTTAGTTCCTTGATCATCTCAATAGTCCTCTTTCACACCTGCTCCAGATAAAGTTTATTTTTCTGAGGTGTGGCTTTGTGTGGAGTTTCCAATGAGTTTGTATTACAAGGCAGTAATGTTTACCCATCCCTAGTGGTGTGTATCTGCCTGTGAATTCAAGAATTGAGTTTGCCTTTTTACTTAACTACCTGCCATTATGAACTGTTTGCACAAGTATTAACATGTATATGTCTGTGTTCCTCCTTTTCAGCTGAGAACATTTTGCACTTGAGTTTCACCTTATTACTAAAGTCCAGTCCTTGAGGATAAGTTTTACCCAAAAATTTAAGTGCCATGAGCATGAATATTGTCCTAGTGAGCTTTTTTAATCTTTGCTTGGAAATTAATGCCAGCATGGTTTTCAAGAAGTCTTTTTGTTAACTGTCTTAATTGTGTTCTGGAAAGCCAGTCTTGTTTTCAACTGATTTCTGCACTCTGCCATACTCATGGTTTACATAAAAAAAAATTTCTAACTTGATGCTGCTTACTAATGCTGATCATGTCACTCAAAGGGCAAAGTACAGTGGTGGGAAGTTCTGTCATGTTTGTAGAGGCTGATTTGGCTCAGATTCCCACTCTGTAGGTTTTACTGGGGCATGAGGAAAGGTGGAAGTTGGCCTGGGATGGCTCTGCACAGTGTGGCCCTAAATGCCAGTATTGAGTGGGTTTTGAAGATAAAATGGTAACAAAATACTTCTATAAAGCAATTCAAGAAGCAAAATACTACCTCTTGCCAAAGTCTAGAAAACTTACTTTGCTCAATTGGTTCTTTATTTTATTTTATTTTATTTTATTTTATTTTATTTTATTTTATTTTATTGCAGTACAAGTGAAACAGAGCTTTGTGCCTCAAAGTATGGGAATAGAACAGATGGCAGAAGTAATACAAATCTAATTGCTTGTTGTGACCTGTAATTACCATAGCTGGATCTCACTTATACTTTAGCACCAATGATCATACGTTTTTTTACATAAATACATGTAAAGTTGGTTGAAGTGTAGGCACTAGGATTCATTAGACTTTTTTGAGGTCCTTGAGGGAACATACTTCAGCTTTACTGCAGTGTTCCTGTTGCCTGAAAGTTACAGTGATGCTAATCACATCAGATAGTAATCAGTGGGCCAGTAACCCATAGGTACATGCCTGGAAGTGGGGTTGCAGTGGTGTGGGAACCCTTGCATCTGCTTTTTTTCCTTGTCGGTGTTTCAAGACTTAGTAAAACAGAACGACCTAAATCTCGCTACCAAACCACCCTGTGATTGTTGTGTATTCGGACCACCTGATTCTGCATTCCAACCTTGCATTATGAAATGCAAGTGGGGTTAGGTTTTCATTTTCTCAGTTTGACACAGGTATCAAACATATTTGTTCTGGGTCAATCTAGTTAGTCCACATCCCGTCCCTTTGGCCAGGTATAGGTGTAGGAAACAAAATCCAAGGAGACAGCAGAGCTGAACCTTCCCTATTTCCAGCAGCTGAGGGTTCAGGGACTCCCTAACCTACACCTCTAACTCAGCAGTCAGTAGTCACTCAGACCCACACTGCTGTGTGTGTTACTCAGGTATTAAACATGTATATATTTAAATACTTTTTGAATGCCTAGGTGTCCTCAGCAGCCTGTAGCTGAGTTCCAGAACCATTGCATGACAGTAATACTTCCTTAATCTTGTTACCTGTTTATTTTATTTGATGCTTTTCAATTTCTGTGTTACGAGAAACAGCAAATTATTGTTTTCCATTCATCTTCTCCATGACATTCATAGTTTTGTATGTTCATCATAGCTGTTAATCTCTTCCAGGCCTGGAATATTTTAGGTTATTAAATCTTCTTCAGAAGATTCTTCTTCTTTTATTATACCTCTGCTTGTACATTTTTTTTCCCTTTCATTATCCTGAAGATACTTCCTTTTTTTTTTTTTAACTTCTATTACACTGTTAAGTTGTATTAGTCTTGGAAATGAAGAATGAGCACCAAAATTAAATCCTGGTCCATGCATAACACAAGAATTTGTTCAGCCAGTAGACTTTTAAACTCTGAAGATAGAAGCAATATTTTTGTTCTTAAAGCAGACATTTGTAGCAGTGTACAAATCTGTGTCCTTTGGGATATCTCTGGACACCAACTGAATAGTTTTTTCTTACTTTAATAGACGTAGTGAATCAGTATGTACTATAAGAACCATCATATTTAAAACCAGGTATCTTGGATGGTTAGTACAATTGCAGTGAAAGAGGTCTCTGCTTGATGTTGAAAACTGGTCAGTGTGGTTACTGTAATTGAATTTGAGGTATGCCAGAGAAAGAGGAATTAAGACAAAAACAAGAAAAAACAACTCCACTACGCCATCTCAGAAGCAGCCAAAGCATTATATGATGAAAGTAAACTTAGAAATACTGCCACCGCATGAAGAAAGTAAAAAAAAATGTAACTCAAGGAAACACTGAGATGTTTTATGGAAGAAAGGATTTTTGCAATATTGTAAGTACTCTTGCTTCTAATAACATTGAATTTATCAGAGCATAATTTCATTTGCGCTTCCCTGTTTCGGTTCAGACATCAAGGCGGTTTGGGTTATGCTTTTCTGTTTGTTTTCCTTTAAAAAAGAATCCTGATGATTTGAATTGGTTGAGGAGTCAGGTCTGGTCAAGCAGAAAGTCTGTCACTTCTCTGAGATATCGTCACCACCTCTCAGACTTCTTTTCAGAGATGAAATTCATGGGGAATTACCTCATTTGCTGTATGGTTCAGTTAATATTTCTGCTGACATGAGAAGCTGCCCCACTGTCGCCCTTATAACTAAAGCAGAGTGTATTTACAGCGGCCATAACTTGATAACCACTTGATGTGAAAATATGGCTCAACTTTATGAATTCTACTTTTTCTTCCACAGAAGACAGTTATCTTCCTCCAGAAATTTTAAATTGGTCTTTTTTAAGCAGTCCTTTTCAGTTGAAAATAAATAGCACTAATAGAGTTAGCAACTGGGGAATCACTAAATAGGTCCTGCAGATTTGACATCCTTTCTTCTTTTTTTTTCTTTTTCTGGGCCTGTTTCATTCACTACCTTGTTCTAATGTTTGCACAGCTCCTCTGATGTGCCTGTCCTCCTGGACTCCAGGCTCCTGTCCTTCCTCAGCCGCTGAGCACGCTCCAAACTTGCACAATCCTACAGTTCTTTCAGACAGTGATGGCCTTAGATGAAGTGCAGTAGATGCCTGTCTGGGTTCTGATTTGTGCACTGTATTTGTCCTTAAATGGATGAGCAGTTCTAGTGTTGTGCTGTAGTGAAACTTGAATGTTGCTGCTCCAGGGCTTGCAGAGCTACACGTGCAAAATTGCATCTGCCCCAGAGAGTTCCTTTGCTTGTTCCTCTGTTGCAGCAGGTGACATGTGCACTGTTCTGTCCCTGCTCTGGAGGTGGGGGCTTTTCCTGAGTCCTCATGTTCTGCCTGGAACACTTTAAGTGTAGTGGGTAATGTCAGCATCTTACAGTTTCTCAAAGCTTTTAAGGTGCTGTTTGACTTAGAGTGTGCCTTCAGCTGGATCAGGGTAATGACCCAATTTAGTGTATGAAGAGAGGTTGTTACAATGACTTTTAGCTGTGATGAGGTGAGGAGCAAGGTTGTTTACATTTTAAGCCATTGCTGAAGGTCAGTGTTGAACAGTTTCATATGTGCCAAGGAACCTCTTGTGTTTGGTTGAGATACTGTTGTCTTGCTCATCCTTCCCCTGCAGCACTAGCAGAATCTGCAGGAGGTGCTTGTAGGCCAGGAGACACTGGGATTGTAATGTACCTTTGTAATGCGGGTTTTCTACATCACTTCTAGAAGCTGCTTTGTAGTGCTCTGCCTTTCCCAGCTGTGTTTCGGGTCAGATTCCCATCTCTTTCCTGCTGTAGATACCTGTGGGAACCTTTTTAGAGCTGTGTTTCTATTACATGACTGTGCAGGTGTGTACAAGGTGCTGTTGTCCATTACAGGACCTGATGAGTGGAGCTTCACTCACTGAGGGGTGGAAGGCTTAGGTATTCACCTGCAGGGTGAGATGTCTGTCTGAGTGTGAATATCCCACTCTTGTGTTCCTGGAGAAGCAGTAGTCCTCCGCCCCTTACGTGGAGTTTCTTTACTGGTAAGGTGCAGGGAGGTATTACACTTCCCTCTTCCCTCCTCAAGACTTACAGCTTTGTATAGGGTTGCTCTGCCTGACGCACTATTCCAACCTTTTTTTATATTCGGATTCATCTTAAAGCTGCTGTAGTTCCTGAATCCTTTGTAGATAAGAGTTTTTAAGCAGCAGAAGAGGCAAGCTGATGTCATTCCTGTTACTTTTCACACAGCTATTCCAAGCTCTGTTGGAAGCAATGAAAGCTGGTTGGTTTTCTACTTCTGAAATAGAGATGAGCTGAGAAGCAGTAGAAATATTCAAGCAGTCCATGTATAGTCCTGTGAAAATGTTGCTCTCTTAGTCATGATGCCTGTCTTGCCAGCTGGAAGAATTTTGTGGAAATGATGGCTTTACCACAAGATGAATTAGTTTTGGTCTTGGAGAATACAAGTCTTGGTCAAAATAAAGTCTTTGCATTCCTAAGCCTTGAAGTTTTTGTATTCTTCTGGTTTTTTTCTTCCACTGTTACAGCTATGTGCAAAGCTACTGTTCATAATAGATCAGTGTAAGCAAATCCAATACACAGGATGCAGAATAAAATGCTTCAAGCAAAATTGTGAATAAGTAAATGAATTTTTTTCCTTTAAAGCATCTGCATACAGTACACAAAAGCATGCTAATTTGCAAATATCTTTCAAGTTTCTGAGACCTGAAATGTGAAAACAAATTAGTCAAATGTAGTGTATTTCTATTGGCAGCAGCCTTTCTTGTTTTCTCAGGCTGCCCTTTTAAATGTTGCCCTGTTGGCTGCAGGCCTGGCTACAAGCCCCGCTTGTTCTTGAGAAACAATGCAGCTTTACTGCACATCTTCATATGAAAAGCTTCATGCTCCTCCTGTGTCATCCCCCGTGTACTTCATCAGGAGCACTTGACCACACATGGTGCATCAAGCACATAGCATTAATGTAGGAGGAATATAGAAGGAGCAGAGACTCAAGCTGTAGTTTATCAGTGTTTCAGTTGCTCACTGTTGGCTCCTTAGTAACTTACTTTGTTGGTCTGTGAGCATTAAGCTGTTTGAAAACTGTATTTTTCAGACTGTGCTTCTGCATGAGTATTGAGCTGTTTGAAAATTGTATTTTTCTGACCATGTTTCTGTTAAATAAAAATACCTTATTATTTCAGGTTGCCGTTGTTAAAATGAAGTGTACAGAGCGCATTTATGCAATGAAAATTCTAAATAAATGGGAAATGCTTAAAAGGGCAGAGGTAAGTAATATGTTTTTTTAACACACAACATTTTTGAAATGACATTAGGAAGATTACATTGAAGCTCTTCCAGATTAGGAAGAATTATTTCATGAGCATAGGAGCTTCATTCTTTTTTTCTTTTTTTTCCCCTTAAGCTGTTTTAATGCAATCAAGTCTGACAGTCCCTTCCAGGCATCTGTTGTTCTCAGCATTACTGTGTATTCGTTTACCAGACAGTCTGCCCTAGTTCTTATTCTGAATTTATTGGCCAGATTTTTGTTTACAGTAAAGGCAAGTTAAAGACTATATGAAAGCTGAGATTGGTGCTACTGTGACATTCACAGCTGTATACAAAAATGTTATCAAAAGGTCTTTTTTCTCTTCCATTCAGAAAGCATGCATTAAGGAGCTTTGCATTCTACAGTTTGTAACAGGATTTGTATAACTAGTGAAACTGTAAATAAATATTTTGGAATTAGAGATTCAGATTGTAAAACAAAACGTGTTGAGAAGATAAATTTATTTAAGGGTTTTTTCATAAAAGGAGACGTACATTGTCACAACAAATTGTGTAAATGTAAATGGAGGTGGGTACTTCACAGATTAGGAAAAGACCTCCTAAGAATAGGCAGGGGGAATTACCTTCCTGGGATAGATACTCCTCTTGCATGGTAGAGGAAAACCTTATGGCAAATGTATTATTACATAAGTTAACAGGTAAATTAGCAATGGATTTGAGGAGAAAGTACATGTAGTGCATCAGTCCTTGAGCACTTCTGTTAAGGGGTGAGCAGCTGAGGATCGAGCTTGCTGACCCATCCCTGTCCCATTCTTCTATCCCTTTCCTGACACCTCCTCCCCCCAGCCTGCCCTTCCTAGTCCCTCCCTTCCTTTCAGTGAGTCGGTGCCAGCTCTTTTCCTGTGATAGAATCTCCTCCCTCCTGTTAAGCCCCTCTTCACCACTGCCTTTGCCTGATTTAGTCACACTGCATCCATCCATCCATGCACTTCTTTACAGGCAGCAGCAGCAGCCATGGCTCCCCGGCTCTCCTTTGAGCTGTCAGATTTCACACTCTGGGCTGTGCTGCATCAGCGGTTCTGCATTAAGCCTTTCCCTGTGTGAGGGAAGTTTGGTGCCCTTTCTACACAGATTTCAGCTGTGCTAATTCATTGGTCGGTATAGAATTATTTTAAACAGAGTTGTTTGCAGGGATCTCCCAAACTTTAATGGAAATGCAGGTATGCTGGCTTACTTCAGTAATTTCTAAAGGGACTTCATTAAATGGCCTGTCTAAATAGCTGCAACTTTTGCATGTAGAAATGTCCTGAAAAGACAAGCGTTTCCAAATTTTCTTCAAATCATGCAGCGAACTCTTTGTACCCTCTCAGACAGGCATGATGTGGAAGAGGTTAGGCCACCAAGAAAAATGTATAATGAGCAGTAGTTTTCCCAATACACGCAGTAAGTAACAGTCCAAAAAAGTTCTCTTTCTGCTCATTTTCCACATCTGCAAAGGGCAATAAAGGAACTGTCTTCTCTGCTGGGCCCCTTTGTCTTTTCCTGTTCAGTTTGCTTGCTTGATTTGGCTTTTCTGGATAAGCAAGACTTTATAACCTGCATATCAAGTTCGTACAACATCTGGGTGTTAAAATTTCCCCAGTGTGGTAAAACTTGTTAGTTTTTAAAATGAAGCCTGCAGGAATACAGTAGCCTCTTAAATGGGCAGTTCCACTGACTAGCAGACTTCAGGTGTTTTATTAGTAGCCACTGCATGAGTGGTCCGAGAAGCATGTTGTGTTACTGGTTTATGTTTGTTGTGTATGACTTATTAAACACAGCAAGAAGTTATCTAAATACTACTTATTCATGTACTACCTGCAAGAAAAAAACCCATATGGTTGGAAGCCACTAAAATAGAGGAAAGATTCATGAATATCACTGGTCACTTGATAAATGGGTCGCAAGCAAAATTGGCATGCCATTTATGTTGATAAGGACCATTTGTATTTATTCTTCTGACAGCAAAATACATAGTCATTAGCATATTACTGTTGACAGTTCCAAATAAGTCCTGACTGGGTGATTAGGTAGCCTGTCACGCCTTTTCAGGTCACATCTCAAGGCCTTTTAAGCTAGTGTAAACGGAGAAGGAGAGTTTTATACTCTGAATTCATGATGCAAGGTATTCAGCAGCATTACTGGGTTTTTAGTGTTCATAACATTCCCTCGCTATTTGAGGTTGAACACTGAACTGGATCAAGGAACTGATGTCTTCGAAAATAAACAAACTAGTTTTCTATCTTGGCAGCCTCCTCACATCGTGGTGCCAAAAGATCTGAGCAGGGCTGTGCTCTGGTGCTGCGGGAAGGGGATGGGATTACTTGGAGCTGCTCTATCTGCCAAACTTTTTTGTAGAGCGATACTTTGGCCTTGCATTCAGAAACCGTTAAACTACTCAGCATTTAATTACAGTTTACTTCTCTTTGCACCAATGATTACTCACTTTACAATGTGACCACAGCGTGGTCTTCTTCAGTAGGAATGTAAACTGAATTTTGCTTCCTTTGAGGGAAAAATGGTCGAGATACCTTTATAAGGTGCAATCAGTGTATCGTAAGGCTTGGGCTTCCCAGTCACGTTTCCATAGTAAATTTTCTAAGAGATTTGAACAAATGGCAATGACAAAAAAGAAAAAAAAGTCAGTTCTTGTCTAGAATCTGAACACTTGAATCTGCAGCTACTGAATATCCTGATAATGCCTCTCTGAACTGAGAGTAGTGGAAGAATCCCAAGGTCTGTGCCTTGATGTTTTGCTCCAATAAAAACATTAATATATTTTTATTAAGGAGGACTCGCTTGAAGTTTATGAAAGTTGGTTTTATGTAAAGATCCTGAGAAAACCTGTTACACAGAGCTTGTTTCTCTGAAGTGTTGCATGCAGTGTGCTGTTTGAAGTAAAGATTATTGAAAATGAAAATGTATTATACTGGACAAAGATAAGACAGTAATAGTAAAATCTGCTTATTTCCTACAGTGTGTTAGCAGTGGCTGGAACTGGGACTGTAAAGTAATAAAAGTATACATGAAACTGTTTTCTTAAATGTCTTTATCAGAAGAACCAGACTTACTTTCCTAGAGCCATTATCTTTCTGCTACAGGTGACAGTGACAAGTTATCATTTTCTGGCTTTTAAAAATACTTTATGAAACAAAGATTTAGTGTTGACTTGAATTGGCTTGTGGGCTGTTTGGTGTTTGGGGAGGGTGTTTTGTATTGGTGTGGAGTTTTTTGGTTTGTTGTTTTTTTTTAAAGTTGCAGTCAGGATTAGAATGACTGAATGCCTGACTAAAGCCTGCAGAGATTCCTTGGCTTGTCACTTGTGCACACTGAATTCCAATGAATAGAGACCTCTGTTTAGTAATTTGAAATAATCCCATAAAACATCCATATATATTCATCCTGTGAAAACTGCTTGTTGATGTTGACAATGGTTTCCCCCCCCCTCTTCCTTTAGACAGCTTGCTTCCGAGAGGAGAGAAACGTCTTGGTGAATGGAGATTGTCAGTGGATTACTACGTTGCACTATGCCTTTCAAGATGAGAACTATTTGGTATGTTTGATTCATCTGCTAAAAATAGCTTGAGGTTGTGAAAGAACTTTATTTTTGGTTTATTTTAAGGATATTAGTGCATTAGATCAGTCCACCTCGTGCCTTGCAGCAGTGTTTCAACATTTTTGTTTTCTCCTTGAAGAAAAACTTCAAAGGGACTGACTGTAACTCCAGGAGAGTGAGAAAGTTGTGTAGTAATGTAGTATATAGAGCTTTAGTTTGGCATTTTAAATTAACTAATTTACCCTTGCATAAAAAAATTATCATGTTCGAATTTAATATTTTGGATAAGGTTGCAGTTAAATAATTTGAGGTGTTAACTCTGTGAAAGTGAGAAATATTTTTATTTTATTTTAAACTTTCAGAATGTCTTTTGAAGCAAGGTTTGGTTTAAAACTGGCAAAAGTAATTTAAAATGTTGGTATTTTAAAAGCCTTAGGGGGGAGAAAGGCCTGTTTCTTAAAAGTATTTATAAAGTATGTTTTTAAATCAGCAGTTTGGTCATCTCAGTAGACTGAGACACTTTAGCAACCATTTATAAAGGAAGTCCATACTCCTGTGGCATTGTTTAATGATGGGTTGCTAGAACTATAACATACAAGTTCTGTTTACCTTAGTCACAGAATACGGGAGATTGCTGATTAGAAGTAAAGTCAGTAAAGCCCCAACATTCTGCAATATACTGAACCATACAGCCTTTCTGCGCCTACTTGAGGCTGGATTTGCAAACCTGCTGCTTCTGTAACAACTGACAGTTGTGGTGTGAAAGTTTTCACCTTCCTAACACTTTTTACATAGTACTGTAGTAGCAAGTCATGAATATAAATAAGAAAAAATGTATTGATAAAAGACTGCCAAAGAGTTCGGGAACTAAGCAAGAGTTAGAAAACACTCAAACATTTCCACAGATGCTGAAACAAAACACATTACTTGTCATATTTAAAATATTTTTAGAATAACAAGCACATTGTAAGAAAATAAGTAGTCATGTCCTAGGCCCTCGTTTACAGGCTGATTCTATTGAACGGTTTGTGATAGATACAGATTTCCAATCTCTCACAGTTTAGTTACCTCTGGCACTGCCTTGTGAATGTAGCTTATAATTTCAAATTCCCTCAGAACCAAACAGCCTTCAGACTTGCATAAAAATAACCTAAAGCATCCTTTTTGTGTTTCCAAATAGCTTGTAAGAATGGAGCTACCTAAGAAAAAATTGTTAGCTGTGCAACATAGCAAATGATAGTAATGACAGTATGGAGGGAGATCCAGTGTGGCTAATACCATCTTATACAAATCAGTTCCAAGCAAGCTGTGTCAATACAAATACATTTGTTTACCCGAAGTTCCCGGAGGCATTTAGATGTTGAAGTCTCACTTGACAACAGAATGTAGACATCCAGCATGTAATTTAAGATCCACTATCTAAGAAAGCAACAGCTCTGCCCAGCAGCCATAGTCAGCAGATTCTCAGCTTGCCTGAGGTTTGATGCTGCATGTGCTGAGATGCTGCCTTCCAGTTTGGTTTGTTACTCAGCATCTATCTCCTGTAAATGTCTGGTGCTCGCAGATGGAGTGGATCTGCATCTCAGTCACTGTTGTAAATGATGCATGAAGAGATGGTGAAACACATCAGGAAATAAATTCATCCAAAAACCTGGACAGAAGGTTCTCTTCCATACCATTTAGTACTTGTCCAGGGGCTAAAAGATGTCTATTTGATTCTCTTCTGAGTTTGAAGAATTTTATAGTCACGTTTTTGCTCATCCTGGAGAGTGCTGCCTTGTTATGGAACTTGGGCATATTTGGTTTACTTTTTAGCTGTGCTGTTTGTACATGGTCCTTATAGAATGGAATACAAAGCTGAGAACAAGATAAGAACAGACAACAGAGCTTTGTTTTCCAACCTGGCCCTCTGAAAGAGAGAGCTCTAGGTTCCAGTACCTCCTCACAGTGACGTTTGTGCATTGTGTGTAAGGATTCTTAAATGCAAAACCACATAAGCTAAGCCAGAAGCAAAGAGAAAGCCTTGGTGTCTTCCCACACCTCGGGCTTTGCTTACTCTGGCTGCATGACAAAGGGTTCAGAATGAGACAAAGAGAAGGTAAGATGTTAAAGTAGAAAATTAGTACTTGCCCTTTGAAGAGTCTAAAAGTAACTAGGATTTTATTCTCTCTATGTAATATTAATAGAGCATTTAGTAATGCAGAACTTATATTTAAGTGAGAAATACAAAATTCTATGAAATACATATATTCTTGAGTTCATGTTCTGGTTCTGCTTCCATGTTTTTAAAACCTTTGAAACAAATATACCATACATTACTGTGTTCTAAACAGCCAGCTCTTAAATGACATTACATGGAAATGCTAGCATGGCTTTTTTCTGGTTCTTAGAAAGCTTTCATAGAGACAGCTTGAGTCAAGATTTTGCTGAAGCAGATATGATGTAGGTGAAACATAGTCCATGAATATTAGAAACTTCTATGGGCTCTGAAGTTCTCCATCTCTTCCAGATTCAAATCTGTTAGTTTTCTTTCCCAGTCTCAGTCATGATGAAGGACATGTGTGTTTGTCAGCCTTTTTAAGGCTTCTGAGTACTCATAAGAGTATTTTGATATCCTTTTTTCCTTTGATTTCTAACTATTCTCACCCTGTTTGATGTAGTCACTTCCCTGGAAGAAATGCAATACCTCTGGATTTCACCATCAGAATAGCCTTTATTTTAACCCCATATGAATGGAGAAGCACCTCCTGGCAAGTAGATTGTTGTGATTTGAAAGATGAATAAAATTTGACTTTCTTATAGAAGAAGTCTCACCATCTTTCTCTGATCCAAGTGCCTCACTTCATGTGTCAGCTGAGTTTTTGTTGAGTTACAAATGTTTTGGGAGCTGAAGGAAGTGAATTACCTTGTCTCTGACAGGATATTTCACTTTCCACAGAAGATGTTCTAAGGTCTCTTTGCCTTGAATTTGAGAGAAAATACTTGAAGACAATATCCCTTTTAGAAGATTGATGGTTCCTGTCTGTAGCATTTTGTTTTCAAACATAAATGTTGTGTGTGTACAGTATTCACAGTACGTTAAAATTCTTTGGTGCAATACACGCCAATTGATTTTGACGTTAGTGAATAAATTTACCTATCAGATTAAGCTGTAATTTGAACAAGATAGAGAAAAACACCAAAGTCAAAACCTACGCCTTTCAGACTCAATCTTTTACGCTAAAAGACAATGAGGAAATGGTTAGTATTGCACTTTATATTCCTTTGCATTCCTGTCTTCTTTAATTTGCTTCCCTTGTGGAAGATAAATCTGTGGCAGGGACAGTGGTTTCTAGGTTGCTTCATTTTGAGGAGAAAGATAAGGTGACTGCTTTGGAAACTCAACTCCAGAATAAGCAAAGTTAGTCCTAAATCCACACATCAAATCATTTTGAGAAGCACAGAACAAAATAGCTCAAGACTGGTAGTGCTAGATAAGGCAATTGTACTTGATGGTCTGGATTTAGGTGGATATTGCTAGGAAATAACTAAAACATAATCCTTATGTTATGAGAAACAAATAGCATGCGTGAGTCCTTTTCTTTCATGTTACCCTATCAGTATTGCTCCTTTCCCTTGATAGGGTAATGGCTGATTTGCCTAGGAGTCTGTTTACTTTTTCACTGAAATATATTCAAAACACCATTAATCTTTGATTTTTAAATTTTCACTTTAGTGCCTCTGGCTTGACAGTGCTTTTGGCTTGTCATGGACATCCATAATGTATAGTGTCATCAAGCTCCTGCCAGCTATGTTATGCATCCATGATGCAAAATGTGCCAAGATGAGTATTTGAAGATGTTGATAAGTGCCACTTTTGGAATGACTAGTAGTACTGAAATTACACCAAAACTAAAAGTAGTAGTGAAATGTATATTTTAGACTAAGCTGCATCAGATACTGGTTTTGACTATACTTGTTTTTTTCTTCCATCGTCTCTCATTTTAGGAGTTAATAACCAACATCAGTTGTGGTGATGTTAGGTCATTTTCTTTGTGAGGTACTAGTTAAGACAGAAATAAACTCATCCTGATTTACTTGTTTGTTGCTGCCATTTCTTGTTCAGAGGTTTTTTATGGTAAGACCTAAATGCTGATATGTCATTCTTACAGTGATTATTAAAGGACTATGGTATCTTTTTACATTAAGAAAACAAAACAGAAGACTGTTTTCACAGACATAGAAAAAAAATAGTGAAGGATATTTTTCAGGGATTAACTGATGAATTTTAGGGTTTTTTTCTTACCAGCTGTCTCGCAGTACTTGACTGCTTTATTTCTCTGTTTTCAGTATCTAGTGATGGACTACTATGTTGGTGGTGACTTGCTGACACTTCTCAGTAAGTTTGAAGACAAACTTCCAGAAGATATGGCTAGGTTCTACATTGGTGAAATGGTGCTTGCTATACATTCCATACATGAACTGCATTATGTGCACAGGTAAAATACCATCTCATTTGGCAAAAAGTACAAGTACAGTTGTATGAAGTTAATCCTAAAGATACTGCTATGTATACAAATGATCACGGTAGCCATAGGCAAACTACTGCAGGTACATGCTTACTGTATACTGTAGGATAGCTGTATAAGCTATTGCATTTTAAATATCAAGTTTTGCTGGATTGATATTAGAAGCACTGACATTTATCTCACTAACCTTTTACTGAAGCTTCTATTTTTAATCAGAGTCCTTGACTTATTCTCAATTCACTTCATGAATATTTATCTGCTTTTGTCCAAGCCAGCCTAGAAGTCTGAAGCAGTTTGAAATGGTTTGAACTTTCTACAGATGTTTAGACATTCTAAAAAATTTATGCACAATGAGCCCATGATAACATCAGTGCATCTACTTGATAATGACCTGAGGTCATTCCCCAACAGTTTTTGTAATCGGTTGGCATGTGCCAGTCTAATTGTTTTTGTACACAAGATACGTGTTCTGAATCAGTGGCTACCATTGTGTAAACTTAGGTTGTGGTATATAGTAGTTTTACAATTAATGTTTAAAAAGCACAGGGAATTCTCAAGCTGTAATGCTTTGAAAGCTTCTGTTTGGACTTTGCTGCCTTAAAAATTAAAAAGAAAAGATATGTAAACTCTATAACTCCAGTGAGTAAATGTGGACAATACGTGGGGATTTAAAAAAGCTACAGCCTCAGGGAAGTTCACGAGAGGCAACGCTGCACCATTTCCGAGGAAGGTGGCCTGACTCACTGCCCAGCTGCATCTTTTCATGGGACTGAATGAATGTCTGCTGTGGCAACAGGAATGGATGGCTTTGAGGCCAAAACATACACTTCGAATAGGAGATGTATGAATGCCCAAAAAATAACTGCTTGACAACTGGAATGGATTAGGAAGAAGCATGATTGCTCTGGAGAGGGTTTCAAGGACCCTTTAAAGGCTTATGTGACCTGTTAGCTGTAGATAGGCAACAGTGGACTCAGAGATGAGGCACTAAGCCTTTCTGAACAGCAGAAGTGGTCCCTGAGGCAAGTGAGATCTGCTTGCGAAGCGGGGAAGTGTTGCATGAGATTGGCTCAGGATGCAAATGGCACTGTGAGCAGTATTCTTTAAAAAGCAAACAAACAAATTAGTGTATATTTGTATATTAGCTTTCACGGTTCCCTGGAACTACTGAGCTTGACTTGTTATGGGACTAAGGGAATGCTGACACTATCTGGAACTGGATTGTATGGAATAAGTTTAACAATACAAAATTACTAATGAATTTATTGGGAAAGCATAGCGACACTGATTTTCTTAGCACATATTTTTGTGTATTATCACAAGTAAATATGCATTTAAATTTATTTTGACAGGCATAGATTAGCATTTTTTAATTTTTTATTAATGCTGCTAATCAACAGTAGTATTAGTGACATTTCAGCAATTAATTTCAGAGCATTAGCCCTTGGTTAAAAAAGGCTAACTCAAGTTTGTGTTGAAAAAATGTATAGGGTCGACAGGATTTTTACACATATGAGGGCCCTTTGTTAAACCTATCATGGTTTTTCTTTCAAGTCTCCTCAAGTGTGAAATTGGAATTCAGCATCTTAAAAATCAGACATTGTCAGCTTCCACATCTATGTAGCAAGGTGTACTAGAGCAGGTTTTTTTTGTTTACTCCTAATGTTTCTAGTCTCTTCCTCAAAGATTAAGCTGAAGGTATTGTACAATATTTAAATTTTTGAGCACATGTAGTGGCATTTGGTACTTCACATTTGAAAAGAAATACAGGATTTTGTGGCGCAACAAGACTGGTAGGTTTCAGCTAAAGCACATGTGATTTTTTTTATTACTAGTAATTACTATTATTTGAAGAAACATAATATATCCCCCCCCCCCCACACACACACACCCCCCAAATCAACACATTTATTGGGTTGGTTGTCTTTTTTTTTTTGCTAGCTCAGTTAAAAAAATAGTATTTCAAAAACGGGTGTTGTTGGCTAAAGTAAGGGAAGGAGACTGGCAAATCTTACCTTGGAAGACATGGATTTTCTCCTTTTTAACCTGCAGAATTGGTGTATAAGTGAGTTAGTTTTGCTTTCTGCACTTGTTCTTCCCTCTTCCTTTCTTGCCAACTTCCCAATGTATTGGCTAGGTACTCTTAAAATAATTTTGGATATTTTAAGGCTATGAATTTTTGCAAAGAAATCAAACACAATAGCAAAAAAAACCCAAACAAAAACCAAACAAAAAACCCCAAACCAACCCAATGAACCAACAACCAACCAAAAAAAACACCAAACACCTGAATGTCTGAATGATTGGCCTTTTACTGAGACTTCAGTTCATGTGAATTTCAGTGCAAAGTGATGAAATAAAATGTGATTACTTGGTGGAGCAAATTAATTTAATATGCTCTTTAGTTGTCTACATCTTCAATATTGTGGGCACAATTTGAAGTTGAGCAGAAGGAAAGGTTAATAAATAGTACAATACAAAGATTTTGCATCAATGGGTATCCAACCTAAAATTCTGTGTTATTCTGATGCAAGATTAATCTTTACAAGAAGAGCTTCTGTTACGTGCTTAAATCTTTTCACTTCTTTCTATTCTAACAGGGACATAAAGCCTGATAATGTTCTTTTGGACATGAATGGCCACATACGACTGGCAGACTTTGGGTCCTGTCTGAAAATGAATGAAGATGGCACAGTATGTATGAAGCAAAATTTAATTGGGTAGCAGGTAGTGACACCTTTTAAGGGAGTTGCTGATCTTAAAGAGATAAGAAATCAGTGTGCATCAAGGATGTGGTATATTGTAAACTTTCTGACATGCTAAAAATTGAGGGAATTCAAAATTGAAGGAAGTAACTCAACATACTTAAACACATTCCTGATGTCTTCATCTCCATTTTTTACAGGCTTCTAATTTTGAAAGTTATCCTTTGCTGTATTTTTCTGTTTTTCACCTTTTTTCCTACTGACCATTTGAGTTCTCATGAGATTTTTATGAACTATATAAAGACCTTTGTTATTAAAAAAGGACATCAGTTTGATATTATTTATGAGTTAGAATCACATGTGACCAAGAACCTAAAAGCCATGACAGGCTTAAGTGTAAGTCATCCCAAATGAGGACATAACTAAGCTCCAGCTAGAATTTAATCTGGCTGCTTCTCTAAAAGACAATAAAAATGTCTTCATAAATGCATTAACAACAAAAAGAAAGTTAAGGAGAATCTCCATCCCTTGTTGGATGCGGGTGAAAATATGGTGACAAAGGATGAGGAGAAGGCTGAGGTACTTAATGTCATCTTTGCCTCAGTCTTTAACAGTAAGACCAGTTGTTCTCCAGGTAACCAGTTCCATGGGCTGGAAGACAGGGATGGGGAGCAGAAATGAAGCCCCCATAATCCAAGGGGGAATGGTCAGTGACCTACTACAGCACTTAGACACAGGCAAATGTGGAATCTCCATCCCTGGAGGTATTGAAAAGGCACATAGGGAGATGGCTTAGGTGGACTTGCAGTGCTCTGTTAACAGTTGGACACCATGATCTTAAAGGTCCTTTCCAACCTAAATGATTGTCTGATTCTATAATTAATAAGCAGTTTGTTTTATATGCCTTTGACAAAGGGAACAGCAACATGATGGTAGTTGGCCATCTTGTACACCAGATTGGATATACCTCTAAAAGCTAAATTATGTGTGATGTTTTGGTTTGTTTTGCCTAGTTTAGGGCACTTCCAGGGGTATCAGACCTGCCAAAGTACGGCGTGCAGCATCGTTCACTGATTTTGGCACAAACTCGCATCTTGGTGACATTCTCTATTATAAAATGCCTGCCAAGGCTTTATGATATTAAAATACAAAACGAAGGAGCCGTTGGAATTGAGAACATACTCCTAGAGATTTGAGCTGCTCTGCCATTGCCCTGATGGTCAGGACTTCCCTACTCCTTGGGCCCGGAGCCATTCCCCACCTTACCCCCTGTGTTGTATCAAGTTACACATTAGGCAATAAACATTTGACTGATTTCTGACATAATAAACCTTACCCAAGGAACCTGTTTTGTGATCTTCAAATGAAACTGTAAAATTCAGCTGTAGGACTTGATATCCCTACTTATTCATTTTTCGTTTCAACTTCTGGCAACCAATTGCAATTTTTAAGTATAAACAGACAGAAGGGCAAAACATATTTTGTCTTTTTGTTTTCACAATAGTTAAGATTATTTTGGGTTTCTACTGTCTTCAGAATAAAACATATCAACCGATTTTATGTAGCAGTAGACTGGAACTTAATCTTTGCAGTCTTTGTTACTTTCTTAATATTTTCTTCGTTATGTTGCTGGGAATTTATAAATCTCTTCCTTCTCCAGAATCACATCCTAATGTCTCTGTTTGTCAGAAATACTAGTGTGTGAGTTAAAAAAGTTGCTTGAGAGAACCTGAAAACTTAGGAGAATTATGTTTGCTTTATATTCAAGGTACAGTCCTCAGTAGCAGTGGGTACTCCTGACTACATCTCTCCTGAGATACTGCAAGCAATGGAAGATGGAATGGGGAAATATGGACCTGAATGTGACTGGTGGTCACTGGGTGTCTGCATGTATGAAATGCTCTATGGGGAAACACCCTTCTATGCAGAGTCACTAGTGGAGACCTATGGGAAGATTATGAACCATGAAGTAAGAGCTGTATTACATCTCGTGTTTTCACTGAATTTATAATGTTTACAGAGAAACTTTTCGCTTGAAGATATTGAAGTGATACTAGTTCTTTGCTTTTTCACAGTGTTTTAGTCATGTTGTATTGGTTCTGGTTTTAGGAATGTTTGGTTCTCTTCACTGCAGAAATTTAATCTTTTGACAAATTGAAATTTTTCTCTACATGCAGATGTTTTTGTTGGAAAATCTAAGCAGTCATCACAAAATCAAAACCTACTCTTGTGTTAGGCCCAATGAAAGTTTCCTCTGGACTGTGCAGGAGAAATGAAGTAATGCATTATTTACACAGCTGTGCACATTTTCTGTCACGCTGATAACAGTACCAAAAATGCAACAGGCAAGTCAGTCAGTGTAGACATTAGCTGCATGGAGAACCTGAGGGTGGGAGGAGTTGCCTGGAGTGGAAGTGGATAGTGAAATGTGAACTTGAGCTGCATGAAGAACATGAGGTCAGGGGGGGTTTGCCCAGGGTCAAGAATGGTAGAGAAGGGTTGGAACTTGTGGTTGCATTTTGAACATTAGAAAGTGAGAATAAAACAGTTAACTCACAGTGTCCTTTCAAGATCTGTATTAGAAGGATGTGTTTATGTGCACAGTCGTCCTAGGTAGAAAGAAGCTCTTGCAATAGGGTTATTACTGCATTTTCTTCTCCCTAGGATGAGTATACTTTGCTGGGTGCTGAGTGTTGGACTCTCACAGTGAGGCTGTGATGGATAAGACATGAAATCCTTGCCAGAGCTGACACCCTAGCTGTGATGAATATTAATATCTCTATTGCTTAAATTCCTTCAATGAGCGAACTGCTTGCAAATGTAACTTACCTAAACTCTGGCTCCCTGGCTCTTGAACTACTTGGGAGGAAATTTGAAGCTGCTGTCCTGCAAACTTAATATTTTAATCTCATTTGGACACACAGTCTATACGATTGTATGTTTTTCATTGGAAGTTTTAAAGTTTAATTTTGTTTATGCTGGTTTGGTCCTTAATGATCTGATTTTTAAACTTGAAAAGTTGTATTATAAATATATGGTTTTATATATAATATATATACATGTCAGCAACCTGATCTAGTGGGTGGCATCCCTGCCCATGAAAGGGGCGTTGAAAGTAGGATGACCTTTAAGGTCCCTTCCAACACAAACCATTCTATGATTCTATTATATGTGTAAATATCCTAGTGTCTTTTACTGGAAAACAACCAAACCAACAAAAACCTAACCAAAATGCTCTTCTTGATGATACAGGGATAGTAGTACAAATAAAAGTTTCCTGGTTTTTTCTATCTAGAGTAATTTCAGTTGTTAGTGGTAATTACAATTTTTGCATCTGATGTTTGTTTATAATAGTATAAATGTTTTCTAAATGTAGATAATATTTTATAATAGTATGTTTTCTAAATGTAGATAATATTTTGGTAAGAGAAACAGGTGTTTCACCTATAAATTAGAAAAATACATCTTTAAATATAACAACATTTGGTAAGAATTTGGTTTTAAGAGTTGAAATTAATTAAATCTCAAGGAGTACATCTTCAGGAGATCAATGGACCTCTGGCTAATACCAGTGAGGGTCTGCCTCTATTGTATGATCTTTAATATGTTGTGTTAAAATTCCTGTATGCCTTTAAAAAAGTTTACTTTTCCTGACAGGGTTACTGTAATCACAGTTAGTTTAAAACAGATCTATATTAAAGAAATTGAAAAATGATTTCTTGTCCCCAAAATCCATTTTAAGACACAAAGTCTATCACTTAATGTATTGAATTGTGCTCTGTTACTGCTCACCGGAACTAGAACAGTATTTGACTATTCATTTCCAGTTTTATTGCTGTAATTTAGCATGTTCTTTTTGAAACTACTATTGGAAGTTACGGAATAGATTCCTTCTCTAAAACTTTATCTTGTTTGTTTTGTTTTGTAGGAACGATTTCAGTTTCCATCCCATGTTACAGATGTATCTGAAGAAGCGAAAGATCTTATTCAGAGACTTATCTGCAGCAGGGAGCGTAGACTGGGACAGAATGGAATAGAGGATTTTAAGTCTCATGCATTTTTTGAAGGACTTAATTGGGATAACATCCGAAACCTAGAAGCACCTTATATTCCAGAAGTTAGCAGTCCTTCTGACACCTCAAACTTTGATGTAGATGATGATGTACTAAGAAATCCAGTGAGTCTTTGTTTTTAAATATTACTAATGGAAGTGTACAATCTTGCTGCACTGTATGCTAGTAGTGAGAACTTATTTCAAAATAAATAATGTGAGGGATGAAAAATAAGTCACTTCAAATGTGAAAAGTTCAGGTTTTTCATCTCTTTGGCATTTTGGGTTATCAGAAATCATGAGCTGCTTTTCTAAGTTATAGCACTTGCAAATATGTGCTGTTTTTACATAATCAGTCAAAGTTAAAACATAATTAGGTGTGGAAAAAAACCCCTTAGCTGCCCTTTCAGTTTACCTATACAAGCTAGTATTTGAATTTATTCCTTCTCAAAGGTGGGAAAAAAAAAAAGTCTTTAGAAATACACATACCTTCTCCAGGCAGCTTTGCACTCACAACTGTCCAGGTGAGAGGACTCACACTGCTGTTTCTCCACTCACTTGAATAACAGGAGGTTGGGTTTTGGAGTAGGGAACATCAGTGTTCTGCTCCTCCATTGCTGTTGTGTCATGGTTTGCAAATGTGTCAGGAAGAGTAGAGAGCTTTTGTGGTGATTTGTTCATCAGCTTGTATTCCAAGAAATGAAGAGCTTCTGGCACGTTTTTTGATTACATGTCTAACAGTAACTAGAATACTAAAACTAACAGCATGCATTTTGTTGCCAGGTCACTTTTAATTAGGAACTTGAAATTTCAGGTTTTCTTTTAGTGGCTGCATTGTGCTGTGAACTTTTTGAAATGCTGCCCTTTTGAGTGCCAGTTCAAGAGAGTCCTAAATTTAGGTCATATTAAGTGACCTGATCTGAAATAAAGCTTGTTCAGGGACAATGGAGCATAACAGCCAACTGTCAGTTGGTGTACTAAGAGAAGTCTTTCCATTAGCTGTCTCTCTTTTAGCTGTTGAGGCTCAATCAAACGCCTTTCACTCTGTATGGGTTCTCTTTCGTGTTTTCATGCATGTTGTTTTCATGCAGGAAGTGGTGCCACCAAGTTCTCATACAGGCTTTTCTGGATTGCATTTACCATTCGTTGGGTTTACATACACAACTGATAGGTAAGCAGAGGATATGTTCTTCATTAAACTTGTTTCCCAATTGCAGCTAATTCTAAGAAAATCTTATTTTTATAAACATGTGAAAAGGTTGAGATCTTCTGGACGAACCTGTATCCTTTTTTGTTTTCCTTCAAATGTCTGAACGTATTTTGGTCATGGTTGTCCAGATCAGACAATTTTGTATTTAATATTTTATCTATTTGAAATGAAAGAAAGTTAAGGGACTAGATGTGTCAATTGCAGTTAGGTGAAAACTTGCTGTTCCTGCATTACCAGTCTGAGAGCAAGTATTGTCCACCTTGGACATCTGCCAGGAGCTGTCCAGGATTATCTCATTGCTCCAATGTCCTACTGGTAGGCCAAGTTAACATGGAGGGTTCTGAGTATGCACAAAGTGGCTCACTTTGCACATCTTTGAAATGGCCTCCACCTGACCTGACATCTCAAACATGTGCTTGTCTCTGATCTTAAGGTATTCTGTCCTGTTTGTTACTCCGTTATTTCTCTTTGGTGGAGTTTGTTACCCCATGAACCCAAAACATACATCTGATCCTTTTCAGAGTGAGATCATGTGCCTTTGGTGAAATCCATCTTTGTCATGCTTTAAACTAAACTTCGGGGTTTGTCCCTCAACTGTCTCAGTGCAGGTATGCTTACCTGCTTCCTTTTCTGCCAGGTAGTAGTAACCTTTGGCATGGGAGAGTTAATATTTGCAGTCATTTATGCAGTTTGTAAAGTGAATGTGCATCTGCATCACTAAAGACCGCATGCAGGTATCTTAATTCTGCAGCAGCATGGACAGTAGCTAGGGAATAATAACTTTACCCTGACAGTTGTCTCTACAGTAACAATTACTGCACTAATTGTTCTTCTAAATTTAAGGTGCCTACTTGGTGGAATCCCAGCATGTCACTGCTATAGACTGCTGTGAGTATTTATTAACATGTTCTAACGTATGTAATTGTTTTCAGCTCTTTATCTGATAGAGGCACTTTAAAGAGCGTGATGCAGTCTGACACTGTAACCAAAGATACAGATGCACAACATGACTTAAAGAACACTTCACAAATAGAGGGCTATGAAAAGAAAATACGGAAATTAGAGCAAGAAAAACAGGATTTGAACAGAAAACTGCAAGGTTAGTGGTTTATGTTTGTTTGGATTCTTAGTTCTGGTCATTGGAACATATTTTATCGAAAATATTTTCCTTTCTTTTCTGATTTTAAGAATCTACACAGACAGTGCAGAGCCTCCAAGGTCCAGTGTGTGTTACAGTAAATACAAGCCGAGATAAAGAGATTAAAAAATTAAATGAAGAAATTGAACGGTTGAAGAATAAATTAACAGGTAAGCCTCTGGCATGGTAATTATAGTAATGCAATTTATTTTGCTACTCCTAGTAGCATGATGTACTGTGTTTTTACAATAAGTAGAATTAATGTTCTAGAGGTACTTAAAAAACAAAGCCTCGTTCAATATTAGGAGGCATTTCAGTTTTTCCAGATGAGTGCTTGACTGCTTCTTCCACTTGCTTGGCCTGATAGCATATGCTAGCATGAGAAGTCTAGGGTACAATGAATTGTGTGGATGGATTCAGTTAAATGTGATGTTTGTTTCCTTAAAAATCTCAGGTGATTCTGTTCTCTTACTCTTTTTTTGGGGGAGCATTGTTTTGGAGGGGTTTTACTTAGAGGCAGGTGTAAGAGACAGAGAAGTCTGGTTGCTCTTTAGTAATATAAGGGAATAGATAGGAGGAGGTATAACAGTAGTTCACATTTAAATATTTCTGAGCTCCTGCTCCCTTTGTATTTCTGTTTGGTGATGCATTAATTAGGAAGCACTAAGCTTTGCAGAAAAACAAATACTGGCATCTGTCCTGAGGGAAGACTGACTCATCCATATCACTGAAAATCTGTTGCTTGACAATGGTATTAGTTTATCCATGTAAACCTCATGTTAGCACCTAATTTTTAAGTGGGAATCAGTGATAAACAAAATGTTAGTTTTGAATCCTAATAACTTGACTGAGAGTTTTATAGGGGCCTGTAGTATAGCATATGTGAATTCAAATGCTGAGTTGCTGATGCTGATTTTTTAAAATATTTTTTCTCTCCATTAGTTTGGCAATACACCCCTTTCATAGGTGTAAGCATTGCAAAAATCAGTTCAGCTCTCCTACACAGATTATCCTTCCAAAAAAGGCTATTCTTGTGTACTCTGAAATTAGGTTTGAATCTAAAAATAGTTAGATTGAGGTGCTATTTCTGCAAATGGTTCGGGTTTATCTAGCTCTTTAGCCAACGGTGTCCTGTTAAAATATAAAGTCTAGCAGTATGGTGTGATTTAAAAAGAAGGAGCATTGGTTATGTAGGGTGGGAAGAAGTTTGTGCTGAACTGAGAAAGAAATAATGCTTCAAGCTTACAGCAGTGTTTGGGATCCCTGAATACACAGGTCCAGTTTCCTTTTGTGCCACAGACATCAGTGAAACCTGAGTGAGACGTTCCCTCTGCAATTTCTTACTTATTTGTTTAAAAGAAGTAGTAGTTAAAACTGAATGGAGAATGGCAGTTTGTTTTCTTACCAGTTTTAAGACTGAGCAGAAATATATAGAGGTGGCTAGTGGATTTGGGGTTTCTTTGCGCTTAAAAGTGGTCATTTCAAGTCAAATTCGTTTATATTCCTTTGAGCGTGAAGAAAGAACAAACTGTCAGGAATGTGGGCACTTTGATCTACAGCTTGCCTTGTGCAGGATGGTTTTTACTTCCCAGGCTATTAGTTCTTATCTAGTCTAGAAAATAAACAGTCCTTGCCTGTCTGGCTCAATGCACTGGTGACTGACTCTAGCCTTTCTTGTCACGTAATGAAAACTGTTTAGGACACATATTACTAGAACTGGAATTGGAACAGCTCAAGTTTATTTTAATGTTTTCAAGGGCTAGAAATTGCATTCCTAAAAAACAAGCAAAGCCCTGTGCTAAGGCTTTTTCACTTGGAGATCACAATCTTTGGGAGTATTTCTTTCAGGGACTGAGAAAAACAAAACTGTTTTGAGGTATCAATGCCCCCAAATTGCTTTAAACAGTCTAAAGTTGTGGGAATGGGAAAAAACCTTGATTTTCCAAAGTGATGCCAATTTGCATGAGTAGTGTTGCTTGTTTTATTGGTGTTAATTTGCAACCTGTTACCTTTAATATGTATTAATCCACAGATATAAGTAAACTGGAAGCACAGCTTGCAGATGCAGTGGCTTTTCGGCAGGAACATGAGGACTCTATACACAAGTTGAAAGGATTAGAGAAACAATGCAGAGTACTGCGGCAAGAAAAGGAGGACCTTCATAAGGTATTGATTCAAAGACAGACACTTTAAAAATGGTCATGTAAAGCAGTTATAGAACAGTTATGTTGTGATTGCAATTTCAGTGTTTCAAGTGCTGCTTTTTTAGAACTATAGTGAGATGTTAGGGAACCTGTTTAGCATTACAGTAGTTTTTTTTAAAGTCTCACACTTTCTCTTACGGAGTTGATGGGCTTCTTATTTCAAGTGTGTTTTGCTAGATGGAACAAACACCTAAGGAATGGTTTTAATTAAGCTGTTTAATTGTTCTTAACTGTTTCAATAGAAGTCTGAGAGCAATCAAGAGAGACTTCAGAGCCCTGAGATGACTTGCTGAGGGATCAGGAACATAAATATTCTCCTCTGTTCTCCCAGTTTCAGGGAATGATGAGGGAGGAAACAGAAGAGTCAGTCACTATCTGGCTGGTATCCGTGGCTTTTTGTGACTATGCCTTGGTTTACATTACACCAGGCCTGATGGTGACAGGTCACGTACACCTGTCTTGAGGGGAGAAAAGGATCTCCAGAAGTCAGTTGGGCTCACTGAAAGAGCTTTAAGCTAGATTTGGAGGGGGAAAAGGGGTAAAGCCAGGCACGATAGAGATAAGCCATGTGGGGTGGCATGCCAGTGGTTGAGGGATCATGTGCTAGCAAGATCCTTTGGTCTGTCATCTCTGTGGAGATGGTGGATGGAGATCCATGGAGCAGCAAAGACTCAAGGGTTGTTGATGCATTAGGAACCACAGAAGTGCCTGAAAATGGCCACATAGGAATTAGGGCTACTCTCCCCAAAGAGGGAGTGGGATAGATAGCCCACTTGTATCAGGTTCAACAGGGTGAAGAGCTGGGTCCTGCGCTTTGGACATGACAACCCCTTGCAATGCCTCAGGCTTGGGCAGAGTGTCTGAAAATCTGTCCCACAGAAGAGACCCTTGAGGTCCTGTCAGCAGTGGCTGAACAGGAGCCAGCAGTGTGTCCAAGGCAGCCAAGAAGGCAAATGGCATCCTAGCCTGTATCAGCAGTAGTGCGGCCAGCAGGACCAAGTCAGTGATTGTTCTGCTGTACTCGACATTGGTGAGGCCACGCCTTGAGCAGTGTCCAGTTCTGGGACTGTAAGAAAGATATTGAAATGCTGGAGCCTGTCCAGAGTAGGGCAACGAAGAAGCTGAAGGGTCTGGAGCACAAGTCCTTTGAGGAGTGGCTGAGGGAGCTGGGATTGTTCAGTCTGGAGAAGAGGAGGCTCAAGGCAGACCTTATGACTCAACTACCTGAAAGAAGGTTGAAGTAAGGTGGGAATCTGTCTCTTCTCCCAAGTGACAAGTGACAGGATGAGAGGAAATGTCCTCAAGGTGTGCCAGGGAAGATTTAGATTGGATATTAGGAAAAATGTCTTCACTGAAAGATTTGTCAAGCATTAGAACAGGCTGCCCAGGGAAGTGTTAGAGTCACCATCCGTGAAGGTATTTAAAAGGTGGATAGATGTGGCTGTTAGGGACATGGTTTAGTGGTGGGCTTGGCAGTGCTGGGTTAACAGTTGGACTCGATTATCTTAAAGATCTTTTGCAGCCTGAATTATACTGTGATTCTCTGATAATATACACAGAAGTTAAACTCAGATCTGTGGCTACTTAACAGTGCTCTAGGTACCAAAAAGCATATATATATATGTATGTGTATTTATATATATACACATATGGAAGAGTTAATAGAGCTAAGTCATTGCTCCAGCTCGAGCACTTACTCTTTGTTACAGCAAAAGGTTGATTACTGCTTAAGACTGATGATGACTTTTACGTAATCGCTGAGTTTATTTTCTGCTGTGTAAATTATACCTTTGTTTGCTTCCTAGAATTTAGCAGTTTTTAGTTTCAGTGAGCAAAATATTTTGCAGCAAAGTAAATAAGGAGTTGCATATACTACGTACTACTTTCAATAATATTAAAAAAACCCCTACCTGTATTGGAATAACTAGTTCTGGAAAAGTCTACCAGCCATATTGTTCATAGGCATTCAGATGGACCCAAAAATATTCTCTGGGCCAAAATCTCTGGGCTGTTTGTATGTTAGAATTTAACAGTCTCTCTTCTGTCTGTTAACAAGAGTGTATGAGTAGCAGAGAAGGCAGATCTACTGCAGATCTACACATGCCTTTTAGGAAGTTATGAATGCTCCTGCAATGCTCTTACTAAGGGCAGAAGTTTTTAAAGTCCCTTGGCCAGTATACATTTATTTTGTTCTGCTCTTTTTCTTACTTTTTTCCTCCCACTCTCAAATGATTTTATGTAGAACAATCTGTGTTTTAGTTTTACTAACTTTTGTTAACTACTTTCTGCAAAGGAAACAGCTTTTATACTTTCAATTAAAGCATTAAAGTTTCACAGTTTGTTGTAAGGAATCTTCAAGAATTTCACAAGATTTGCTGCAGCGTCTCAGTGCTGGTACAGTGTATTTGATGGCTCCCCTGAATCTGCTGTCTGCTAAAACATTCATTTAAACAGGGTTACTAATGTGCAGGTACATGGTGATAAACTAAAGTTATTTAGAACTGAGGTGGCCTTATGTAGTAATTTATAAGAAAGACTTTTAGAACACCAAAGGTAGTCTTGGAGCTGCCACGCTAGAAACAGAGTAATAGCTGTCTTGGTATGTCACTGCAGCTGCTTAGCCAGAAAAAAAACCAAACCAAACAATTGGGTAAATTAAGAATTAGAAATAACCTTTAAAAGTTATGTGAGGTGGTTGAGCTTTCAAGTCATGCTTATATAGGTCCAGTTTCGTTCTTCTTGGAAAGAATACATGGAGTTCAAATTACTCTTTTTGTTATGTTTTTTATCTAAACCAGCAACTTGTAGAAGCCTCAGAGAGATTAAAGTCCCAGTCCAAAGAATTGAGGGATGCCCATCAACAAAGAAAGTTGGCCGTGCAGGAGTTCTCTGAGCTCAGTGAGAGGATGGGAGACCTGCGGTCTCAAAAGCAGAAGCTGTCCCGGCAACTTCGCGACAAAGAAGAGGAGTTGGAAGTGAGCATGCAGAAAATTGATGCGCTGCGACAGGACGTCCGTAAATCTGAGAAGATAAGAAAAGAGGTAGCTTGATAAAATAGCCAGCAGTAGCATGTTCAGCTGCTGCTCATCCAGAATCTCATACGTGATTGTATTGAAAAACTGCGAATGTCTTCTAGGCTTTTTTTGTTTGTACTCAGACAGATTTGAATCTGGAGAAAACTGTTCGTACTATATGCCCAGTTTATTAGTTCTTGTGTCTTGATTGTTGTAGACTCTGACTCATAGTCAGCCTGAAACCGGAAAGCTCAGTGAGTGTCTTCATGTGCTTTGAGGTTGGAGTATTCTGACTTCACAGGTTGTTTTAACTCAATGGTTCTCATCAGCTGAAGGGATGAATAGTGATGCAGATGAAATATGTGGTTTTCCTTCCTCTGTAGTTAGTCATTGCAAGAATATCTGTAATATCTTTAAGTTAATTTCCAATTAGGATTCTAGGCAATTGATAGTTTTACATAAGATGAAGTGGATAACCGGAAGAGGGCATTAGAAAAAGCTACTGTGGTTCATCCAGAGTGTTTTAATCACTGAAAAATCATCATGTTTTATGTATTCTCTGAGTGAAGTGTATAAGAGATATTCAAGAGCTTTGTAAACATTAGTAGAAAACTTCTAATAAATTGAAGGGCAGTCTATGAAAGCGTAGTAAAAGATGAAGTTTCTCAGGCTTTTATCCATGAACAAAGAGTGGTAGGTAACTGGGAACTGGCAAAAAGCTGTGGTATCTCATCTCTAGAGCAGAGTGCAGCAGGCATTCAAATGTTGTTGCTTATTCAGTTAAATACTGCTGTGCAGAGCTTTAAAATCTAATGTCTTTGTTCTTAAAAGTTCCTCTATACTCCCTTTCCTAACAGTTGTATCAATCTGCCATTCAAAACATAGTCTAGGAGTTCATTATCTTGTCCCACAGTTCTAAGTACAATCCTTTTAAAAACAGCTTTGCTAGTTTAATTTGAACACAGAAAAATAAATCATACTCTTCCTGTCAGGTTCTGCAACTGTCGCTATTTCTTGAATTGCAAGTTGCCTTAGTTGTCACTAAATCGAAATTGTCTTTCTGATAAGCTTTCTGAATTCAATAAATGGATGATCAAGCTTATATTGTTCCATAATTGCAAGGCAAAAATGTTCAGTGTTCATATTTGAAGTAATTTGGCTCAAAGGTTGAGATTTTCAAGCTGTGTTACTAGATGCTGAGGCACGGAGCTGACCTGTAACATGGGAGATTTTCTTCTTTCACAACTGCAGTGACTTCTTCGTGCCATTTCCTTCTCCTTGCTTTAATAGAAGCTGTGCAGTTATCCCTGAATGGGCTTGATGTAGTTCATATCAGTACAAAGAGTCATAAAATAACAGTTCTGCTACATGAGGCAGATGGATGCCTGGATGACTGAAGGCAAAACAATTATCATGACATTCTGAGATGATTGTTATAGTGGTGTAACTTAAAACAGAAATAAGTAAAACTTGCTGCTAGTCCGTATGGAGGAAAGGAAATAAATGATACAGATAGTGCTGTCTTGGGTTGAAATGACCTAAAATTACTCGTTACAGCTGGAAACCCAACTTGAAGAAGTTGTAGCAGAAGCATCAAAAGAACGCAAGCTTCGTGAGCACAGTGAAGTTTTCTCCAAACAACTGGAAAATGAACTGGAAGCTCTAAAGGTTACATGCTTTTTGGCAAATATTTACTCACAGATGCAACACTTTTGCTTATTCAGCTGCTGATACCTGTGGGAAACTTAAAAAGTATAGCACTACTAGAAACCAGACCCAAGCTGTCCAGGTTTAGTTGCCTTTTTTGCTTGAAAAGCTTTAATCATTGGGCAGTAATGTCTTGAAAATGCCCAGTTTATATAAATTCTAAGCAGATACTAAACCAATGTGGTCCAAATCTGTTATCTCTGCAACCCATTTCAACTCCTTATTAGGGTCATGTAAACAGAGCAGTCACTTATTGAGCTTAATGCTTGGAGACAGGTACCTTTTAAATCACTTGGTGTCTAAGTAAAAATTTTTCATAAGTGCCACCAATTGGACAATTCTGACTTTAAAGAATATTCCCAAAATATGAAGGTAATGGCCTCTTCCTGATGGTTTCTCCTCTTCCTCTGCAGCTCAAGCAGGGAGGCCGGGCAGCTGGTGCCACACTAGAGCATCAGCAGGAGCTTTCCAAAATTAAGTCTGAGCTGGAAAAAAAAATCTTATTTTATGAAGAGGAATTGGTCCGACGAGAAGCATCACATGTTTTGGAAGTAAAAAATGTGAAAAAGGAAGTACATGATTCAGAAAGCCATCAGCTTGCACTGCAGAAAGAGATCATGATATTGAAGGATAAACTAGAGAAGACAAAGCGAGAGAGGTAAATCACGCTTTTGGGCATGATTCCTTAACTATGCATTTCTTTTTGTTGTGTGTATTATTGCATTGCATAGGTACCTGTGCGGGCTGGTGTTTCACCTTAACTCTGTTTATTCCTTTTTGAAAATCCCAATCTACAGGTTTAGCAATGCTAGAGTATAAGTGTTTTTATTTCTTGTCCTTCTCCTTAGGCACAGTGAAATGGAGGAAGCAGTAGGAACAATGAAAGAGAAATATGAGCGTGAAAGATCTATGCTCTTGGAAGATAACAAAAAGCTAACAACCGAAAATGAGAGGGTAATTATTTTAGGAAACATTTTTAAGCAAAATATAACCCTTACTTCACTACTCTCTGGTGTTGAAGTAGCCTGCTCATTGATCAGAACAGGATCTGTGAATGTTCAGGCACTATGTGAATGAAACAAATGTCATTTTCACCATATAAATGTCAGAGATTTGGCTACAGAGTAACTCTAGCATCTTGGTACTGCTCTTTGGGAAATTGATTCCTACAATTCAGAGGATACCACCTGCTGATTTCTTCATGAGGGCTGCACAGAGAGGGAAGCAGTAACAGACTGCCTGCCGTCCCGATGGCTTACAGATAAACCTTGTTCCTCTGTGATCTCTACACTTGCATTTTTTTTCCTTTGTTGTAGATTATTTTGTGTGGACTGGCAGTTCCACAGAAAAGATCCCCTTCCAGTTCTTTGCTCTGTGTTAGAACCATCAGATAGCCCAGGGTGGTCTTGTTTGTTCAGATTCTAGAGGTGTGTAGACATACATGTATATAAAAAGTCTGAAAAGTTGCAAGTGAAACTAATCTTTTGTTTCAGCTCTGCTCCTTTGTGGACAAGCTAACAGCACAGAACCGACAGCTAGAAGATGAGCTTCAAGATCTAGCAGCAAAGAAGGAGTCTGTTGCTCACTGGGAAGCTCAGATTGCAGAAATTATTCAATGGTATGTGCTGTTTAGAGATCCAGATATGGCACTTTCAGCTTCTAAATATTGATTGGCTTTTTTTTTCTTTATTGTATAGCTAGGCCCTGTCTCTTTGTCTCAAATGAACAAAAGCATGGTGCTTCTGAGTGTTGATTTTGTTGAAATTGTCAGATGCCACTGCAACAAGTACAGAGGAGAGAGTTTTGGTGTCAACCCTAAAGTGATTATTAAGTCACCCAATTTAGAATATTTTGATAAATTAAGTCAGGAAGACAGTCATGATTTTAAAGGTCCACACTGACATATAGAACCTCAGTAGCTATACTAGACAAGCACTTGCACTTTATTCATAGGTCTATTCTTCCCTCTGCAATTCACTGTTTTAGCAAGCTGGGTGCAAGTATCTCAGCGTGCAAAACAAAAAGGACTGGAAGGTAGCCCTTATAAAACTTGAGCAAATAGTATGCAGATTATGTTCCAAACTATAACAGTGAATCTCTGCAGAACTCTTGCTGATGGTGAAAGGGAAACTTCAGTTTCCCTAGCAATTGCCATAATCAAGAAAATCAGATAAAAGAAAAATCTAAAGCAGGCAATCTAAGATGTATTCAGTTTTCTGTTGCTGCTGCTGTTGTCCCTGCTCTGTCCATTTCTGTTATGTCCTAAATCCAGTGCAGACACTGATAATTTGGTGGTATAGTATTTGGTGCTATGAGCCATGAAACTGCTAAGTTACAAGTTTTTGTAATTGCACAACAGGGTAAGTGATGAGAAGGATGCTCGTGGCTATCTCCAGGCATTAGCTTCCAAGATGACAGAAGAACTAGAATCACTGAGAAGTTCCAGTCTGGGGTCACGAACACTGGTAAGAAAATAACAAACGTTCAGGCTGTTCTGGGGATGTCTGAGAGGCTACATTTTTAGTTTCAGCTACCTGTACGTAATCAGAATTCTTTTCTAATAAATCCCCTGCTCTGCTTTCTAGTTGTTGGCTGTTGCTTCAGAAATCCAACTAGGTAATTATATCAGAATTTGATAATTACAGGGAGCAGTTCTTTCCTACTAATATCTGCCATCACAAACTTCCTTCAGGAGTACACAGGAGAGAACAAACAGTAACTTAGAAACCATTAAAGGGAAGTACCGAAATGTACCTCACCATGGTAGATACAATTGAATAATTTTAACTGCTGTTGCAGTGAAATAGCAAAGTAAATTTTCTTTCATTAAAAAGTATTAACTTGGTGATACAGGTACAAGCTAGGGATACAGTGAGAGCGTGTAGCGTTATTTACATGCAGAACAATGAGACCTTATGCCATAGTTTTCCCATACAGTAGTAACATGAATTCCCAAAAATATCTGCACATTAGAAGAGCTCTCATAAAGGAGAAGAGCTCTCATAAAGGAGTGTGGTTTCAAAGAGAAAAACACCCTCAGAAGGAATGGGAGAGCCATTTGCAGCTTGGCATGGAAGCCCACATCCCTAGCAATGCCAGTCAGCACAGTCTGCCATGCAGAGTCCATCTGCTGCTGGTTTGTACATACAAAAAGTTACCCCTTCCAAACCTATGAATATGAGAGAATAAAAGAAAATTATTACTTCTATGAGCTAACATTTGCTTACCTCATCAAGAGGCGATTATAATATTGAGAGGTTTAATAGGAAGAAAGTTTGGATCAAATGCAGTTGACATTTTCATCTTAGCTACTGCCAGAATAAAGAATACTGTCTGTTCTTCATATTACAGCTGGTATTGTAACTCTGCAGAACCTGATCTAAGGCAATTACTTCTCAACATAAAAAATGCCTCTCATTTTTCATGACTGTTATTTGCAAGTTCATGTAGAGAGGTATTTATTAGGGAATATCAGAAATGTAGTCCACACTGAAAAATGCTTGGAGAAGCTCAGAACATTAGCTTTTGGGAGTAGTAGGGTGGATTTGCATGGTGTATGCAGAAGCGTAGCACATGCTACTTAGCAAGCATAAGAATTGCTTAGGCAAATGTACTAGGTATCTTGGGTGTCTCAAGACCCATATTCTGTCTTCCCTTTTTTTTCCTCATGGTTTTACTACTCTTGGTATGTTCTATATTAATATGTTTTACATTAAATATTAACATTTATCTCATGTCCATTATGTCACTGTGCAAGTTTTATACTTTCTTTTAGACTGGACAGTGAAAACTAGCCATTTTCAGTGGGTTCTCTGTTTGACTTTCATGTGCAGTGATCTAGCATTTTGGTTTCAAACATATTGTGCATAATGGTATAACCAGTGTTAAAATTGCTCATTACTTCATTTTTTGTGTAATGAAGTCTGACTATTGACTGATTTGCATGCAGCAGGTATACTGTCCATAACCAATTAAAAGAGCATTCTTTGAACCAATGTGAAAGATATTTTATGTCTTTGGACAAGAACAGAAATATCCTTAGACAGTTGATGCTGATGTTCAGTAACTTACTGCAACAGGATCCACTTTGGAAAGTGCGACGCAGTCAGAAGTTGGATATGTCAGCCAGGCTGGAGCTACAGTCTGCCCTTGATGCAGAAATTCGTGCCAAACAACTAGTTCAAGAAGAGCTACGAAAAGTTAAAGATGCAAACATATCTTTTGAAAGGTAATAAGAGCTTTGGGTCTGTTTGGGTTTTAATGTACTGATCTAAACTGCTGATTAGAATAGTAACAACTTCCTTAAAATGGCTCCTTGTGACTGGGATATTGAACTTTGTCAGAAAGATCCTGTTCTACAGATTACACATTTCTTACATAGTCAAATGAGAACTGTAAAAGTTTCTTCAAGTAAACAGTTCACTGCTATTGTGAGATACAAATCTTGGGCATCTGAAGAAAAAAAGAAGCATAAAAGCAAATTCACTGCCATGTATTAGGCTAACTGGAGAGTTAGACATATTCTTGGGAATTAAAAGTCAAACTGCTATTAGTATAATTTTGTTTGGCAGGTATCTGTAATGATAGCAGAAGTCTCAAGTACAGTTTTAAATACCTAGTCAAGTAGGGAGGTGCCTATTCAGGGGAAAAGTATAGTTAATCAGCCTTAAGATAATCTCTTAAAAAAAACTAATGCTCTTCAAAAAAAAAAAAGGCGTTTTCCGAGACTCTTGAGATGTAGGACCAGACATTAACAATCTTTGTGCACTGGCATTCCTGCCTTTGAGACATTTCAGATTGCATTTTGATATTGTTATGTTATTTTAGTAAATTAAAGGAATCAGAAGCAAAAAACAGAGAACTGTTGGAAGAGATGGAAGGTTTGAAGAAAAAACTGGAAGAAAAATATAGAACAGATTCAGGTAATTAAAGTTACTGTGTTTTAACAGAGTTCTAACATCACCTGTGATGTTGCCTTTTAGCTAAGCCTGTTCTGCTTTTGGTTTTAGGTCTCAAACTTCCAGATTTTCAAGATTCCATTTTTGACTATTTCAACACCTCTCCTCTTACACGTGATTTGACTTTCAGAGTGAGTTATTGCATAAAATAATTACAAAAATGTGATAACCGGATGATATTCTTATTATGTAAAAGTAACTCTTGGGCACTATATGGCACATTTGGATCTGGTGTATTAGTCAGATCAGTTTGGCACAGAATTGGATGCCCAGCAGATGTCAGATTGCTTGGCATTTTGTAGAGAAGCTGGCACCTTTGGGAAATGTTCTCAGAAGTTCACATTAATTATTTCCTGTCATAGCTTCTTTGTTTAGGTTAATCTCAAACATTTGGCTAAATGAAATATATTCAGGGTTTTTTGGAAATGCTGGCACACCCTGTTACAAATAAAGGATTAAGTGCTTTGCAGTTGGAAGATGCTGACTATTACAAGGAAAAGTGTTCACACAGTTCAAGGAGTGTTTAAACAGATATGTAAAATTGTTGGCTGCAGATCTTAGTGGAGTGGTTAGAGTAGAAGGAGCTGGGAAGAGAATCAGAGGACCCACAGATGTTGGTATAATAAGTTTATCGTGACACACCCTGTGATCCTTAGAAAACTAATCATACAAATCACAGCTCCATGTAGGCGTTTGACTTTAAATGATTTTGCATTCCCGGAGGAAGCAGCTGTTAAATGCAACATTGAGTCACATTTCCTTACTTCATGAACTTTTGATCCATGGAGATTTTCCTGGGATATTTTTTTAAATTTTATTTTGCAAGGCATAGACAGTTAAGGATAAAACCAAGAGCTTGAACTGGAAAGAATAATTTATGAAGCGGAGTTAAAGGGACTCAGGTTAAAACCTCATCAGTCTGGTTAGATTTTATATCTAGATGTGTACTCTCTAATTTTTTTTGAATTGTCACTGTTGCAAAAAAAAAAAAGAAAAAAAAGAAAAAGCCTATGGGCATGCTGTGATATTTGCATACAGTTTGTGTATATGCTGTTCCCAGCCACAAAATGTCCATGCTGACTTTCTTGCTGAAGCTAGATCTGCTCTGTGGATAAGGTGGAGGGAAGAGAGAGAAACGTGATATATGCTACTATCTCAATAATAACTTTTATCTCCTGACCTTGATATTTTGAAACATTGCTTTAAAAAGTACCAGATATACTTAAAACAGTAACATGTAGAATATCAAGCCCATAACTAAACACATAGTCTCTGTGGAACTGCAGGTGGCATTTTCTGATTAATTACATTAAAATTGCTGATACTGTGCTTAATGACTCACAATGACAGGGTGTTTTTCACATGTACTTATATAGATAGTTTGTGTCATCTGCACTGGGGTTAATTTAGTTTGAATAAATATCACTTGGCCATATAAAACGTTTTATTTAGCTAGGCAACTAATATTCTATCTGAAGTTTTCCTGTGGGTGATAAGCGATCATTTTTATCCCTCATATCTGTTACAACAAAGGATTCTGTTTCTTCTTCGTCTACATCTTCTCTGCTAGCCTTTTGGGAAGAAGTAAGTTTTTGTTAGTAGTTTTGTGTCCTTATTTTGTTGTGACCTGTCATAGTAAAAATGGCCCTCTAAAACTCGATATTTTGCTTCCTTAATTTCTCTGTAACTTAATCCATTAAACCTCTTTATAAAACAAGTAAGCCTCTAGTTTGTCTATATGGCTAAAGCTGAATCACACTTAGCATTTTGAAATTGTTCATATTACATAATGGTACAATTTGATCTTAAATGGCCCAACCCTACCAATCAGTTCATAACAAAACAAAAATAACAAGTATCTGAACATATTTAGTGAGCTAACTGAACTTGAGTGAAGCTTCTTCCTGTCTAAACTGGCTGGGAAGTGAGTGATTCATTACTTGTTGCCTTTAGTGCTAATTACATCATTGGTGTGAAGTCTAATCTCATGTTTGTTAATCATGGTTTTCGTGATTTCCTCAGAGTACAGTAATGCAGAATCCTACTTCCACACCCAGCTGCTTTAGCACTGGAATTGTAGCATACTTCCCCCTTGTGCTGGCAATTAGTAGTTGCTAATTTAAGTGTGAAATTAATAGATGGCTTGTAATGGATGCTAGTCTTAAATTTTAGTGAAATATAAGACAATGTGATTAAGTAGACATGATTTTTTTAATGGCAGAGGCCAACCATTTTTAAACAACTTTTTTAAAGATTGAGTATTACTACTTGAAGAATTTTTCTTGTTGCAAACTTGCTGGCTGCTGTGTGCTAGACAAATCGTAGTGTAGTAAGCTACTGTGAGAAATCAGCTATTTTAGGGATGATTGCCAAGCTTCTCAAACATCATTCCATACCTGCATGCAAGAGATTAGAAACAGCCTTGCTGGGAGAAGATGAGTGTTACAGCACTTATGCTGCCTGCTGTGAGATTTTGCATTTCAGTACTTCCAGCTTTTCCATCAGGTGGCAGGGCTTGTTTTGAGGAAAAATGTTTTTTTCGGAGTGGAAGGTTGTTAGACGTTTGTGGAAGGTTGTTAGACGTTTGTGGAAGGTTGTTAGATGTTTGTGTATTTCATACAGAAACCAACACTGGGTTTTGTTTCCATTCTGTTGATGTGAGAACCTTCATTCAGATACGCGGTATCTAATCTAACATGTGTGCTGTTGCTTTTTGCAGACCAGCTCTATTAGTGAACAGGAAATGCAGGGTCCCAAGTCAGAAGTTTCACCATCTACTTCAGTTGTAACTGCAGAGCAACAACAAGAAGTAAGAAAGCTGTTATTTTACCCTGAAGAGTAATTCACCAGAGAGTCTCTGTCTTGTTCACAATAAATACGTATTGCAGCATTCATTATGAAGAAGCAGAATTGAATGCTGCTGATTTGCAATGTGTCTGTTAATTCCGCCTGCTTTGAGGACAGTTGCAAATGATACCTTTTTGCTGCCTTTCTGTATGTTGATGTACCTCATTTTCATGTTTTCTGTATTGCTGCTTGTTTGTTAGTGTGCAGGCTTTCCTGTGAGTGCTTTAAAACAGAATCTGTTGCAATTAAATCAGAATGGCGATGTTTACAACGATTAAATTTTTGCTAATTTTCAAAAAAGAAAAAAATAAATCAGAAAACAATAAGCTTTGCCACCCCAATCTTGAAACAAATTCTTGAAGCCTTATTTTGCTCAATTACAGTTTCTTGTGATTCAGGAACCAATTCGGCTTCAGAGGATGCCTGCTGCTCCTTCCCCCACCATTCAGTCCATTTCTCTAGCTGTACCAAAGGTAGGGGGACTGTGCTAACCTTATTCTAAAGAACAAAGGAAAAAAGTATAATCTGTAATAATTAGCCCTTTGTGTTTGTTCTTGTCCTGTTTGGGTTTGTCATGTGTGTGTTAGGTCTGTGTTTTTCCAAGTACATATGGATGAGTTTTGTTTTGTTGGAAGGGATGACAAAAAGTGGTTGTAGTTCTGCATTTGAGTGTCTTTTGCAGTTGGAAATAAAACTGTGACTGTTGTCTTGCAGCACCTTTTACAAGCTCCGCTTACGTAAAAGAAGCCCAGGTTTCATAACGTGCACACTGATGTACTGGAGGGTGGTGAAGGGAGGTGCTTGCATGACTTAAGTCCATAAAATGAAGTTATTTTTTATTCTGAATGTATCTTTCAGCCTAAAGCTCACCAGCTCAATATCAAGTCATTCACAAGCCCTACTCAGTGTAGTCATTGCACCTCTCTTATGGTGGGATTAGTTCGACAAGGTTATGCCTGTGACGGTGAGTCAGTGAAACTTTTTATGTTTACAGCAAAAAGCATCCCAAAACACTGATGTATTTTAAGGCAACCATTTCTTTGGGGTGGGAATAAAAGAAAGGGGTGGCTGCCATTGAATGGTTCTCCTTTCTTTTGCATCCCTTTACGAGTGTGATGATGATGTATGATGAAGTACAGTTCCCTTTCATATTGCTAATTAATTCTGCTACCATTAGTGCTGTTATAGTGCGAGGGAGGGGCCAAGAAAGGCAGGAGTGGTTTCTGTTGCTGAGAGCACTGCAGGAATGATCTGGTAATATGAATCTGATTATGTCTATTTTATGCTATTCTGATCATAAAGCCTGTATGTTGGTAGGGCCGTTTGCTAAATTATTTAGTCTGTAGCTTGTCTTGCTGTCCATTATTTTTATTTTAAATGCTTTCTCTGATGCATGTGTCACTACTGAATTCCTTGCTTGAGTATAGGGAGGTATTTTTATTTGAAAATACTGTATCTTGATTGGACACATGAACTCAGTTAAATAGATCACAAACCTGATGAAGACACTACAGTATAAATAACCTTCTTTCTGTGCCCAGCTTAGTTCTTGCTAGTGACACCCTCTCCACTGACACCCTCAGTATCACATTCAGATTGCCTCATGTGCCCTTCAGGGCTTTTTTTTTCCTGGCAGATCTTCTGGTGGCAGTTCTTCCCCAAGAGGACCTATCACTCTGCCAGCACTTGCCCTGAGGCTGCCTTTTGTCTCCTGTTGCTGACAGTTCTGAACTCTTGTTTTGCATCTCTTCCTGCAAGCTTGAAACTGTCTTTTTCCCTTAGTGTAGCTATCAACTTCACTCTTCTTTTTGTCTCCTGTATTTTGATTAAGCTCTGCATCATTAGTTTTCCAGTTTGCCTGTTCTACAGCAGATCTTGATAGCTACAGAAAAAACTAGAATCACATTGTCAAAAGAATAGAGATGACTCCAGTAGAACAAAACTTTGCCATGTTCCACTCCCAATCACTTGCTTTTTCCAATTCCTCCTCTTTTTAATGCTGAAGACTGTGGTAAAATACAGCTACACTTAAAGAGGCCTGTGGAACTGACTGTATCCTGTGAATTTTCCCTCCTCCACAAGTGGTGTGCCTTGATAATAACAGTCCCAAATAATTATGCCTCCTCAAAGAGCTGAATTTATTACCTGGTCTTGGGGAGCACCTAGAGTACGTGGCATGTATGACTTTTTGGTAACCCCTGCCCTCCTGGGAGCAGACAGTGGCTCAAATAACAAGGCAGGCAGCCTGCTCAGGGCTGCGCTGTCTGTTCCCTCAGGCATCATGAAGATGAGGTTTGCTGCCCAGTCAGTGGCTTTAGCAGAAGCAGCCTGTTTCTAGGTTTTTTGGAATCTTCTGGCACTTCATAATTACAGGACTAGATGTACCTAGGATATCTGCCAGATTTCCACTTCTGAGAATATGATTAGGAGGAAACACAGGATAGATCACTGTTTTGCCCCTCTCCTGCTGCCCTCCCAAACCTGCTGGTAGAAACAGGGTAGCTGGGACAAACCAAGCAAAATTTCTGTGGAAAGATCAGGCCCATAAGCTGTGGGTCGGATGCCTCAGTATAACACATTGACTCATTCTGCAGTTCTTGTAGTCTGTCTCATGTGAAGTAGCATTTATTGTGAGTTTTTCTGTGTACTGCTTCTGTCTGAAGTGCTCTGTAGGCAAAAGACCTTTGTCCCTTGCTGGTGTAGCACAAAGTGGTGCAAAGGGTAAGAAGGCATGCAATGACTAGTATGGATGTTTGCTCTTTATTTGAACTTATTTGAGCTCTAGGCAATATATATACATATCCCTTTTTCATCATACAGTATTTCAGTCCTTGTCCCTGGTTTCTACTTTATGTTTTCAAGACTGTATCTTGTGTTTAATGGTTTAACCCTTTCTATTTTTTTGGTCGATTTAGTTCTACTTTGTCTTTGGAGTAGCCTTGCATACCTGGATCAAATTAAGCATCTATTATTGCTACTCTGTAAATTTTATTCCTCCTTCATTAATACTGTTTCTCTTCTGTCACTGCGTTAGACAATGCTTAATATTAGCAAGGCTGCAGAACTTCTTTTCCTTGAAATGTGAGCTCAGTTCCTGCCCTTTATGGATGTAATAGGCTAAAAAGAGGAAATGAAAGAGCTTTGGAGAGTCTCACACAGTATCTAGGTGTGTTCATTTCTGCAGCGTAATGAGCTACTGCAAGAGAGCTATTTGCCAGTTTCAGTGTGATTAATTAATTTGCTGAGCGTGAAGGTAGGCTATGTTAATCACCTGTTATGATTGACTCATTTCACTGTGAATTTTCTCTTTTGTACTTAGTGTGTTCATTTGCATGCCATGTTTCCTGCAAGGATAGTGCACCTCAGGTCTGCCCTATACCCCCTGAGCAAGCCAAAAGGCCTCTTGGAGTAGATGTGCAAAGAGGAATAGGAACCGCCTATAAAGGTTATGTCAAGGTAACAGTCTTTTGTTCTTGGGCAAGAGTAGAATACTAAACTTCACTTATAGCTATGCAGCTTGGAACCTCTAAGTATGTTTAAACAGATCTCCTAAATAGTGCTCAGGCCCTAAGGCTTTGTGCACCATCTATGTAACTTATTTAACCTTCATTGCTTTAGATGTGGGAGAAATGCTTGGTTTTACTATGAGAGCTGAAGGTCAGTAGATTAGTAGCTACAGTGTTCATAAGCAGCAAGGGGGGGGGAAAAAATAATGGCTTAAGAAAGAATTTCTGCATAAAGTAAAAGGTAAACTGTCCTTCCATTTTGGCACTTGTGGAATATACAAGCCTAATACCTTTATATAAACCTTAATATATTTATTAAACTATAACAAGGAATGGTTGAACTTAGAAGAAATGATTGCTTGATTACTTGACACTTTTTGTACTATTTTGAAGGTCAAGTAAAATGTGTTCTAATTCCATTGATCTTAGTATAATCTTTTCTAAATGTCCTGCTTGCTGTGTCTACTACATGTGCTTACATTTAATAAGCAATCAGTTATTTATACACAGGTCCCAAAGCCTACAGGAGTTAAGAAAGGGTGGCAGAGGGCCTATGCAGTTGTCTGTGACTGTAAACTCTTCTTATATGATGTGCCTGAAGGAAAATCCACCCAGCCTGGAGTTGTGGCAAGTCAAGTCTTGGATCTCAGGTTTGTATTATTATGACAGAGCAGAAATCCTCTGTACTTTTTTCTTAACAGCAGTATTTATTTGTAGTACACAAGAAACTATAACGTTATGAGAGCTCTGGTCTAAGAAGATACATGTGTTCTATATATAGACTACAGCTAAGTTCAGGCTGATTGAGTGGGCTCAGCAAGAAGTCACTGAAGTGACTTTATAGTCACTTACACTGCAGTCACCAGTATTTACAGTATTCCCATGCTTCTTCCTAGTCTTCCATATGCATCTGTGGAAAGCAAATGTACTTTGGTAGATTGCTTTTCTTGTGCACTCTGACCTCAACGTTGAGTCACAGATCATCCCATAGCAAATAATTTCAGGAATATTAGAAAAACTGAAGTAGTCTGCAGAAGAGCACCAACTAATTTGTACTGCAAATGGCTCTGACCTTGCCTTCTCATAGGAGTTGTTATTTCATGGGGAATCATTTGAACCACTGAACAGTGTCTACAAAAGATCTGAGACTTACAATGATCAGAGTAACCAAGAAGGTGTTTTTTTATTAAAATTTATGGAAATATCAAGAAAGTATAATACCTTTTAATGTTGCAGCACCTTTGTATCTCTTTTGAATATAAAGTTTGCATTCACAAGCGCCTTGATTTATATTTTTTCCAGACAATAGTAGCATGGGGCTGTGCCGGTACTGCTGTGCTGTTCTCACAGTCACGGAGAACTGTCAGTGTCAGCTCTCTCTGACATGCTGGCAGCGGGAGCAGAAACGTGGAAGCATTGCAAATAGCAGCATTCACATCAGTACATTGCTTGAAGCGGCTCAGCCAGATATTATACCAACTGTCCCATCCTTTATCTGCCTATTGTAGCTGCCTCTTTGAGGCTGTCTTCTGAGGATTCTTAGATGTTTATAAGGGATGTTAACCACCACAGCTATGAATTTTAGCATGGGCAAGTTTCAGACATTAGTGTCATCTTTGCACTAAAATTGGCAATTATGGTGATCAACTTGGTCAAATGCAGTTTAAAAAGGCTTGTGTAGACAAGCCCTCTGGGGTGGAGCACTCTGAAATGCAAAAGTTGTTCTGATGTCTGTTTATTTTACTGTAATAGAAAATAAAATCTAGCTGTTTTGAAAACCCTTATTTGAATCCCACAAACTATAATTATGTTGCCAAGAGCTTTTTATGTGATTTTTCTTTTTTTCCAAAGGCCCCTCTCTTGCTACACATTGAGGTATGAATTATTCATTTCTAATGTGTCTGCTGGGCTGGAAGAGCAATATTCTTGCTTCTAATTGTAGAATAGGTGTGGTTGGTACACCAAAACTACACAAAGCCACCCCGCTTAACTTCAGGTGGACTGAGTTTCATATACTGAATGCTGTAGAAACATAACTGAAGCTTGTGAGTTGTTTGGGTCAAGGATGGTTAGAGCATTACAAAGAAGTGATGGCAGTTGTGACCTCTGTGCGGTGTTAGGAGATTGCAGCCTATTGAAACAGTGATGATACCAATTAGATGATGCTCAGTAATGTTAGTGTGTGCTTGTATGTGATTCTCTTGCTCTCTTTCTTACTAGAGATGAAGATTTTTGTGTGAGCTCTGTCCTAGCATCGGATGTAATACATGCAACTCGTAAAGACATCCCTTGTATATTCAGGGTATGGCTATCAATTTACTCTTAAAGAAAATGCAAGTTAAATACCAGTGTTTTGTTTTGATAATGGCATATGTAATCTGTGTTTAATGTTGATCAAGTTATGCAGAAGAGGAAGAACTTACAAGGGCTGCTGTGTAGAGGAACAATATGGTCCACCTCTTATATCTCAAATGTAAAGAACAAAGTTCTCCTTATTTTGCTGCTTCCTTTTATATAAATTTCGGCTTTTTTATTTTCTTGATTATAATTTAGTATATTTTGTCTATTCTTCCATTGGTATTATCAGATCCTGTTTTTTCTTGCTGAGCTTTGAACTCTTGCTTTAGGAACTGATACTGTAACAGAATAGTCTGAAGCTGGGTTGTGTCACTGATTCTAGTTTGCCATGTATTATCTTGTTTTTAAGAAATACATTTGAATTTTCAGTTTCTTTAATTTTGTATCTAAGTACAGTAGAAAAAATAAGAGAAAATAATTAGCTGAGCTGAAATATCCTCTGATTTATGTTCTATCTGAATGCTGTATTTAGTTTTTAACAGCAGGAACTTCTTTCCTAGATTTTATGTAAATTACATTTAATCTGGAATTTTAAAATTTACAGCAGAATACATTAGTAGCCAGTATCTGTAATCCCTTGCATTTGAATACAGAAAACTCACTGTTTTCAGCACCTCTGATCCTCAGACATTTAGAATCTAATCAGTGAAACATAGAAAGCAAAGAGCTGACAGTCACATGCAGTCACTATCATTTGGTCCTTTAGGGTTTTACTTAGGTAATGTCTTTGCTACTTGATGGCCTCTGTGTTTTGGTTTTCTGCTTTTTCCTAGAAATATTTTCTGCTGTGGAATTTTATACTTTAGTTTACTACTACCTGTACCTTAATGTTCCTCTTACATTGTTTCTGTTTTGGTTTTTGTCTAGGTGTTTGATTTTTTTTAATTCCCATCAGCCTGGTCTCTTCTTAAATCAGCAAACATGGGATACTGTGGGAAAGGGCTTCTGAAGAGAGAAACTGTGCTGTGTAGAATGGTTTTTAAGAGCAAGGCATCCGTACAGTTTAGCCTGCCTGGCTTGCTGCTCTAATTTCTGCCTGCAGTTTTTAAGGAAAATATTATCTAAGGGAAAAAACCCACCTCTATCAAATATGCCCATGTAAGAATACTTGTGTGGGTAGACATTACAAAATATCTCCATGGTTTGATCAGATTATCCCCTGCTAAAGAGATCTGATGAATTAACTGGAAGCCTGGTGTGTGAGTAAATCCATTTAAATACTGGAGGCCAGAGGAGACACTGCTTAAGTCCACCTATTTTTCTCAGTTTTGTGTCCTTCTTCAAAAGAAGGAATTTCCAAAACTGGAAACTACTGGTGCAAGAGTCTCTTTTCTTGATTTCATTTAATTATAGATTTGCTTCTTGCTGACATAATGGCACAGAATAGCTTCTGTGTAACAGTTAAAACTGTTACTTGATGTAATCTGTGTAAAAATGTAGTCATTTTTTCATACGTGTCATTGCACATAACACATGATGGTATTGGTGGCCCACCAGAGAGAGATTTTCCTTTCTTCTGGATCTTCCACCAGCCGAAAGCAACACCAGAATGCTGCCAAATACTAAAATGACCTCTGACCACCTCTGACCCCCCAGGAAATCAAGAAGAGGAAGAACGTGTCTCAGATTCCAACATTTTCCTTGGCAACCAGTTTTTAAAGCTGGATGTTAGGCTGTCCTGGCATTTAGACACTGCAGTCTAAGTGCTTCCCTCAATATACATTTTTAATAATAGTGTGGGAGTGTCTGTAGTGGAGTGCTTCCACAGCTTAGCAGTCTGAGTTAAGAAATTTTCAGTTTTGTAGCATATATTGGATTTTTGTATGATAAATCATGCAAGGTATATTGTGACCAACTTCTCACATTTTTTTTTCTGCTTTTGACTATATGTAAGATGCCATCTTCAAAAGACTGAGAGGAGTAATACATGGTGGTACTTCAAAGGGAAAACCTTAGCTGAAGTTTGGTTTGGTTTTGTTTTCTAACTTAGAAATCATCATGCCTTCATCTCTCTTTAAAATATTAATGCTCAGTTACATGAAAAAAGCTCGATGCACAGTAATAAGAGCTATGAGCAATTGCAAACTACTTGGTTCTTTCCTTACCTCCCTTCACCTTCGTCTTACTTCTGGAGTTCTGTCTTTGATATCATAGTACTCTCAGGAACTCTGTGTGTGTTGCATAACCACATTATCCATCTTTATGATGATTTTCTTATGAGGCCGTCTAGGCTGAAGGTCTGTTAATCCATGTTACAGCCTTCAGATTTGCCCTTTTGCACCTTTTGTTACTTTTTTCTTTGATTGAAACCACAGTTCCCATGATCACACAGACTGTCCAAGCTTTTCATACAGGACACAGAATTAATACCAAGAGTTAGTAAGTGCATACTTCAGGCAACAGGAGTTCCTGGATGGTTTTTCTGTTCAGAATATATTCTGCTTTGAGATCTATAGGATGTTTTACCTGAAAATTAAATGAAGCCATAGTGATTTTCTTTTAACATGGGCATGTAGGAGAATGCAGAGTTCAGTCTCAGATATTGCTTTCCAACAGAGCTGTGAATGCAGATATGATGAGTTCTTTCCCCTGGACAAATATTTTGAAAATTAAGTAGCAAAATCAAAATCTAGAACTGATCATAGCAATGCCTTTGGGTTTAAATGTATGTGGCTCAGAAAACGTGTGTGTCACTTTCAATAAGTTGTGAAAATATGGTGGGTAGGAAGGATCAGGACAAACTATGGTATGCTACTGAAATTCCAGTTCAGAGCAGGAAGTAGCCTTTTACTGTCATGTATTGATTATTATAGGAAAGGAATGGTAGCATTCCTTGCCTGTATTTTAGGATCCAAAATGATTAAGCAAGACTGAGTACTTATAAATAAAACCACTCTGGTTTGTGCAGTGCTTGTTTTTTATTTGTTTTTGTATTAGCTGTGTTGTGCGTGTCCCTCAGGTATATCATTGTGTTTTTATGTGAAAGTGTATTTTATTTTCACAGTTCTGTGTGACAAAAAGGGCTTTTATTACTCCAGCTAATTTCACTTTCTCTGTCTGTTAAAAGGTTACAGCTTCTCTCTTAGGATTACCTTCCAAATCTTGTTCTCTACTGATCCTGACGGAAAATGAGAATGAGAAGAGAAAGTGGGTTGGAATTCTTGAAGGGTTACAGTCTATCCTGCACAAAAACAGACTAAAGAACCAGGTTGTGCATATTCCACAAGAAGCCTATGACAGTACGCTGCCTCTTATTAAAGCAAGTGTAGCTGCTGCTATTGTAGGTATGTTTGTTTTAACTTTTATAAGTGTGTGAGAGTTGTTGGAGCTTTTAGATGGAGCTTCTATGCTCCATAATAAGAGCACTGCCACTTTGAAATAAATTCCTCAGCTGAACTCCTTCATAGGAGTTTAATAATGGGGAAAATGTTAATCTTGAATTGATATTCATATGTCTTCATCCATTTGGGGTAAATAATACTGTTTGGTTGCTTAGAGGTTGTTTTAGCAATATGGTATGTAGCATGCTTTTGACAGGCTGTGTGAACTTAACCAACATTGATTTACTGTTGAAAATCCGTTTGTCCTGAAATTTCTTCAGCTGTTCAAAGCAAACAGTCTGTTTTAAAGATAAGTGTAGCTGAATTAATAGCCTTCTTTTTTTCCTTCTTGGTTTAGATCGAGATAGAATAGCAATTGGTTCAGAAGAAGGACTGTATGTGATAGAGGTGACCCGTGATGGTAAGTTAGGCCATAATGCATGCAGTAATTACATACAGAATAATGAGCTCCATAACTTTTAGTGCTGCTATAATATAGGTTGCAAAACAGCCTTTCATGTGTAGTAAGTACTAAGCACTCAGTTAATTGATGAGAAGGAAAAGTGAATGTGAGATAAAAGCACTAATTTGGTCATTATCATTACATTCAGTTGACTGGCTGAAATTAAAGGGATGAGATACTCTGTATATTCTGACATATTCTTGCCTTAACTGTGTTCCCACAGCAGGTAGCAAAATGCTTCAGCACCCAGAGCACACACAGAGTTTACAGACTTTCCATTAAAGTCTCCATGTCTCACTGTCTGTTTCTTCCAGAAATCTGACAACCACTCGCATTCTCTTTCAGATCGATGATGGCCAAAGCAAGTGCTTCCTTTCTGCTTTCCATTATCTATTTCCTTAATTCCATGCTTCATCCTGAACCTGCATTTTCCTTCCTGTTCTTAATGCACTTTGCCCTCTGCTTAGGGAAAAATGGGATTAGTATAGTCTGTTCTTTCTGAAGACGTACTGTGCTCGTTTCATAAATTCACTACTCCAGGTACTGCAGTAAAGCATATGCTGTGTAGTCACTGGGTAGCACAGGCATATCCCTCTTTCATGGAATTATTAGGCATCCCAGCCAGGGAATAGGAGAAGCATTTTTCTCTTTAACTGGATATACTGAGCACTAACACAAATAACAATGAGGGACATGCCTTTTTGTGGTAGGGAAAGTGTGGAGGCCAGAAGAATTACTAAGACATGAGCATGGGGATGGTTTGGAGTCAGTCCATGTGAAGTGCAATTTTAAACATGGAAAAGCAAAGAACAAGTCTGGTTTATTTTGCAGTTTGCTTCCAAAGTGAGATATTCTTATTTTGAACAAACAGATGAACAAACAAATGAAAAAACTAGTTGAGTTAAACTGAATTCTATGAATCTATGTAAGTTATGTGTAAGAAGCAACTATTGTACTTATATTGCAATTACTGTATTTAAAGTACAATAATTGACTACTGTTTTATCCTTTTCCAAATTATTGTAGGAAATATTCGTAGAATCATAGAATGATTTGGGTTGGAAGGGACCTTTAAGATTGTATAGTTCCAACCCCCCTGCCATGAGCAGGGGCACCTTCAACTAGACCAGGTTTCTTAAAACTGCATCCAGCCTGGCCTTGAACACTTCCAGGGATGGATCATCCACAGCTTCTTCAGGCAACCTGTTCCAGTGCCTCACCACCCTCACAGTGAAGAATTTCTTCCTAATATCTACCTAAATCAACCCTCTCTGTTTGAAGCCATTCCCCTTTGTCCTAGCACTACATGCCCTTCTGAAAAGTCCCTTTCCAGCTTTCTTGTAGTTTAGTTTAAACTTTAAAAGTACTAAACATACCTTGTGAAAAATCCATGCTTTCTTATAGCTACTGAGGCATTCTAAATTTAGACAACACTCTAAATCCATAGTTTTTGTGGTGTGAGAGCTCTGTGATTTTTTCCAAAAAAGACACCTAATGCTTTCTTCACCTATATTTATAACCTCTGAGCTTAGGTTCTTCTGGTGTCTTTAACTGTCTGGGAATTGAGAATAGTGATACAGATTTGTAGGATTAAAAGGTCCATTTTTCAGCTTTGGAAAAATCACTGCTCCTGAGATATCCCTTCGACTGGTTTTAGTATTTGTCGTTCAAATTTCCAAAAAGATTTTTTCTTTAAATTTACCCTTGATGGAAGAATTTGAATTTCACAGAATCACAGAATGGGTAAGGTTGGAAGGGGCCATCAGTGGGGTCATGTGGTCCAACCTCCCTGCTTGCACAGGGTCATCCCAGAGCACATGGCACAGGATTGTGTCCAGATGGTTCTTGGGTATATCCAGTGAGGGAGACTCCACACCTTCCCTGGTCAGTCTGTGCCAGAGTGTTGTCACTGCACACTAAAAGCGGTTCTTCCTCATGTCCAGGTGGACTTTTTGTGCATCAGTTTCTGCCTGTTGCCTCTTGTCCGATTGCTTGGCACCACCGAGAAGAGCCTGGCTCCATCCTCTTGGCACCTTCCCTCCAAATACTTACAGACATTGATAAGGTCCTCTCTTGGAACCCCAGCTTCTTCAGGCTTTCCTCATTCCCATCGCCGCTGGACTCACTCCAGTTTCATGTCTTTCTTGAAGAGGGGAGCCCAAAACTGGACACAGTATTCCAAGTGGAGCCTCATCAGGGCTGAGTAGAGGAGTAGAATCACCTCCCTTGACCTGTTGGCACTGCTCTTCCTAATCCATCCCAGGATTTTGTTGGCTACAAGGACACACTGCTGGCTCCTGGAAAGCTTGTTGTCCACCAGAACCCCCAGGTCATTCTCCACAGAGCTGCTTTTCCAGCAGGTCAGCCCCCAACCTGTACTGGTGCCTGAGGTTCTTCTTCCCCAGATGCAGAACTATGCACTTGCCATTGTTGAATTTCAGACAGTTCTCTGCCTGTTCTCTGTTCTCTGACAGTTCTTCAACCTGTTGAGGTCCTTCTGAAGGACTGCACAGCACTGGGATTTCAGCTACTCCTTCCAGTTTTGTGTCATCAGTGAACTTGCTGAGGAGGCCTCTGTCCCTCATCCAAGTCATTGATAAGCAAGTAAAACAATACTGGACCCAGTACTGAATCCTGGGGGGGCATCACTAGTGACAGGCATCCGACTAGGCCGTGTGCCACTGATTTCAGCCCTCTGAGATCTGCCATTCTGCCAGTTCTCAGCCCACCTCACTGTCCCACCATCCAGTCTGCACTTCCTGAGTTTGCCTATGAGGATATCGTGGAAGACAGCATTGAAAGTCTTGCTGAAGTCCAGGTAGACAATATCCACTGCTTTCCTCTCATCCATCCAGGTAGTTATCTCATTGTAGAAGGCAATCAAGTTGGTAAAGCATGATTTTCCTTTTCTGAATCCATGCTGACTCCTCCTGATCACCTTCTTGTCTTCCATGTGCTTAGAAATGGCCTCCAGAATAAAGTGCTCCATCATCTTCCCAGGGATTGAGATGAGGTTGACTGGCTGGTAGTTCCCTGGGTCCTCCTTCCTGCCCTTTTTGAAGAGTGGGGTGACATTTGCTTTCTTCCAGTCCTCAGGCACCTCTCCTGATCACCATGACCTTTCAACAGTAATCATGAGTGGTGTCACTATGGTGTCCACCAGCTCACTCAGCACTCATGGATGCATCCCCTCATAGCCCATCGACTTGTAGATGTCAAGTCTGTCTAGGTGATCTCTAACCCAGTCCTCTTTCACCAAGGGAAAGTCTTCATCCCACCATTCGTTTTCCCTTGTATTCTGGGTCAGAGGTTCCTGAGGGTTGGTCTTGTCAATGACTTCTTTGATTTCCTTTGTCAGTGTAGTTTAGTATATGGCTATTTGAAAGCTGAATTTTAGTCATGCTAAAACTTTCACTGCAATGTAAAAATAAACTAGTGAATACAGGTTTTAAAGATTTGACTTCCAAAATTAAATGACATTGGAGATGTCGTTTTGAGTCAAAAAGCAAAATGTTACTGCTTTGTCTGGTTTAGAATAAGACATTGCCCAATTCCAGAGGAAACTGCTTTATATGTGAAGACAGCAGATATTTGAAATTCTTTTTAGAAGTAATGAATGCCATTCCTTTGAGTAAGCTTCTAGTGGTCATCGTTTTCCAAGTAGTTAGATATAAACATAACTTGAGATGCAGATAATTCCAGAGATTCCAGTACAGCTTCTTGCGTAAAAGAAAAAGTGTACATTTTATTTGAAAGGTCATTTCAGAAAGGAACAATTATCTGCATCACCATATCATGTGTAAATGTGAAAATGAATTGTCAGTTTTGGTTTAAAGTTAAAAGATGTTTAGCAGGAGTTTTCTATGGCCAGTTCTGTGTGTTAATAGCATTCTTACACATTAATCTCTTTTTCATTCTATGGCAGTTGTAATTTGCAGTGTTGATTAACTACCAGCTGTTTATATCAAATGTCTTTTGTCAGAATTAATTCTTGCACTTAACTCTTGACAAATAAGCTGGAGTTGGTGCTAGGAAAAGATCTTTTCTCTGTGGCAAAGTTTCAACAGCTGGTTATTTCATAGAACATTCTTCAGACATATCATCTGTTTGTGCAAGTAGGGGGATGCCACAACAGCACTTGGCTTTGTGATCTAAACAACCAAAGCCATGTTACCAAGTTTACAGAATTAGGTAACTTGGCTAGGTTACTCAACTATTACTGAAAAAAGCCATATAATTTCCAGTTAGTATTTCTCTTCTTTGTTTTTTTTTTTTAATTATCATTCAAAAATACTTTTAATGCATTCAGATAACAGAAGGTTAAAGTTACAATTTTATGTAGTTGACTTATGCTTACTACGTTTCGTAGCTTAGAATTTGTACTCCATGAAATACTCACTGCATTCTTGAAAATCCTTGTATAGCCACAATGCCAAAAGACTCCCTTAGCTGCCTCTAACCCAGCTTTAAAATAATGCTTCAAACAGTGAAACTCCCAAGCTGCCATTGGTAGCCTAACTAGTCCTTGCTGTAGAGTGGCTTTTCCTGCGGCCTGTCCCAAACCTCTCTTCCTGCAGCTTAAGCCCATTCCTTCTTATCCTTTCCCCACTACAGCATTTTTTGCTTTTCCATTTTTTTTTTTACACTCACTTACTGTACTGCTTTTGTATTTGGCTGAGAGATCTGCCTACAGTAGAGAATTTTGTTTCCTCACTTATCAGCATTAAATGCTTTATATTTCTTCTCTTTGTTTTCTGCTAATTTGGTCTTCCTCCAAAATTTACTGAAGATGCTGATGTTTTTCTGAAGGTGGGATCCATTTTAAGAGATGTGGTATCTTGCACTGTACAGATAGTACAAATATTATTATATAAAAAAAGTTTCTCTTTATCCCACATATTAAGCAGCCTTTTCCCACAAAGTGTTGTTGAGACATTTTATCAATAAATGATAAAGGAATGCTTTGTTTCATTGTTTGCTCTGAGAATTAATAACAGAGATTGTACATGTGTAATAAGTGCTCTTCCTCAGCTGGTACACGTCTGTGTTTGGATTCATTTTCAGACATCACTGTGTAATTGTAATACTGCAGTGTTTCCAGGCCTGATCGTTTTCCTGTTTAACTTACGGCAGCTTTTGTTTCCTTTGCAGTGATAGTCCGAGCTGCTGACTGCAAGAAGGTGTACCAGATAGAGCTTGCTCCCAAAGAGAAAATCATCATCCTCATCTGTGGTCGGAACCACCACGTCCACCTTTACCCCTGGGCCTCTCTGGATGGGTCAGAAGGGAACTTTGACATTAAGCTTGCAGAAACTAAAGGCTGCCAATTGATTACAACTGGAACACTAAAGAAGAGTTCTTCTACTTGTTTGTTTGTGGCTGTCAAACGACAGATTTTTTGCTATGAAATTCACAGAACTAAACCTTTCCACAAAAAATTCAGTGAAATTCAGGCTCCAGGAATTGTACAGTGGATGACAGTGTTCAAGGACAAGCTCTGTGTTGGCTACCAGTCTGGGTTCTCTCTGTTGACCATCCAGGGAGATGGACAATCTATAAACCTGGTAAATCCTAATGACCCCTCGCTTATCTTCCTCTCACAGCAGTCTTTTGATGCCCTTTGTGCTGTGGAGCTCAGTAATGAGGAATACCTGCTTTGCTTCAGCCATATGGGAGTATACGTCGATTCGCAAGGTCGAAGGTCACGCATGCAGGAACTAATGTGGCCTGCAACTCCTGTTGCCTGTAGTATGTATATGTTTTTCTGTTGCCATATCCCTGTTGCTGCTTTTCTTGTCTAAAAATAGTCAGCATTGTATTCAATTATGCTTCGGTTTGTCGTGAATATCTACAGTTTAAGTTTTGATGAATTAACAGACACATCGTACTTCCTGGTGGTAGTTTTGGATTTGGAGATCCTGGATGCTGCAAGAAAAGCTCTGTCTTATTACAGGACACAGAAGAAAAAGTAGCAGAATGCAAAATAACTTCTACAGAGAGTAGTCCTGGATGCATGACAGTGCAAGACTACCTGTCTGTGAAATTCTATAAAGATTTTTGTTCCTGTAGAGAGTGTAAATGTCTAGTTGTCCATAGGATGACTTCTGTGTCCTGTACTCAAAGTACAATAGAAAGCTGAAGAAGAAATCTAACTGTGATTCTAAAGGTTTGTGAAGATAACAAGAGGTAAAAAATTCTAATTTCGATAGAACTGGTAGCATTTTTTCTTCTTTTGGTTTTATTTCTGGGAGGAGAATTTCCAAAAATAATGTAGGTGGAGGATAATTTTTCAACTACTCTGCTTGTTTCAGGCACATTGATTTATCAGCTAGATAGGACAGAGGCACATGCAAAGCATTTTTCAGTATTCAGTAGTCAAAGACAGTTGATGATAAAACTGGGATTTCTATTTGGAGCTCAAATAGCAATTAAAAAGTTTTGAGTGATTGAAGGCAAGAAATAGCTTTTTGTTTGAACAGTACAGCAAGGAGCTAGGTGCATGTTGGTTTGATCAGGCCAGGCCCTAATAGCAGTTTGTTTAATTTTAATTGTCTTGGACTGAAATTGTTTGCTTGCTTTACTCTGACCTAGTTCTGTACAGAAGTCTGAAGCAAAGGCCCAAGGAAACAATGCAGTGGAAAATTTACTTTAAAACACCATTAGCTAAAACTAATGTTTCCTTTTCCTTAATCAGCTTTACAGTTTCTTGCATTTCAGCAAACTAGACTTGCTAGTTAATGGTTTTGTCTGTTATTATAGAAGTGTTCTTACTGTAAACTATTTTATAGCATTCTTGTATGTGCAGTTTTGAGTGGCACTGGCCTAGGGCTGTTTTTGTAGAAAGAGCAACACTTTCTGCTGCCAAAGGAAACCGGGTTACTTCCCTTTTTGCTAGACTTGTCCTCCCTCCTCAGTCCTGGTGTCTGTCACTAGTGATGGTTGCTTTTTTTAACTGTCCCATCAGGAGGTCATAAAATTACAGAATGGTTTGGGTTGGAAGGATCTTTAAGATCATCTAGTTCCAACCCCCCTGCCATGGGCAGATACACCTTCTGCCAGACCAGGTTTCTCAAAGTCCCATCCAGCCTGACCTTCAACACTTCCAGGAACGGAGCAGCTTCTTCCACAGCTTCTCTGAGCAATCTGTTTCAGTGTCTCAGCACCCTCACAGTAAAGAATTTCTTCCTAATATCTGATCTAAACCCACTCTCAGGTTAAAGCTGTTACTCCATTTAGTATCACTCCATGCCTATGTAAAAAAAGTCCTTCTCCAGCTTGCTTGTAGCCCCTTTAGGTACTGAAAGGGGCTGTAAGGTCTCCCTGGAGCCTTCTATTCCCCAGGCTGAACAACCCCAATTCTCTCAGCCTGCCTTCATGGGAGAGATCATCAAAGTGGAAATGATTCTCCCCCTCTTACAGTTTGTGCTGTGGTAAAGCACCATGTTGTAGAGAGGTTTTAGGATACAGCAGAGGATTTGTCTCTGGGGCATTCGGTGCCCTCACACTGGGAGAGGGCAGGGTCTGCACTCACACAGCTCCATCATCCTGGGAGGCCTGTCTGGGTTGCTGCTACACCAGCAGAGTACAATGGTTCTGTGCCGAGTCAGTGTAGGCATCGTGGGGCTGCTTGGCTCAAGTGTGGCCTAGTGCAAAGCCCTGGAGCCAGCAGGTCTCGAGGCTGTAGCCTGGACAAGCCCAGCGCAGACACTGACATGTCTCACTGGAAACCAGTTGAGATCTGGTCAAGCCCACTGGCTTTGACTGGCAAGTGCCAGCTTCGGCTACAAGCTGGCCAGGCAGAAGCAGTTGGTGTTTCTGCCTGATGTGAGTTCTCTGCCTTGATTTGAACATCCGAGCCAACTGTGACCCCGTGGAATAAACACTTGACCATAAATCACTTCTGTGATACATATTTATGATTGCTGTCCAAGGCAATGAATGGTGTGAATGAATATAAAAAATAGCACTGCACCTTACTTTGGTTCTTCTGAGAAGATTTTGTAATGTGTTTAATGTCTTACTGGGTTATTTTCATTTGTTTATTGAAGTATCTCTTGTCTATTAAATGCCATAAGTTGCTAGTAACTGCTCTTTACATCAGAACACAGTCTTTACGTGAGAGAAGTATGTTGATATGAAGCTCTAGAGATCTCCACTTTTTGTTTGGCCTAAAATAAACTTGCCAGCTGATGCCTTTTATGCTTTAAAAAAAAAAAAGAAGTTGAAAATGAGTTATGGGCTTTAAGCATTGTGACATTTTTCTGTTGGCCTGATGAAAGCACCCATACATGAATATCTAAAGCTAGATAATTGTTAGCAAAAGAGGAAGGAAATTGAGAACAGATCTGCATCATGAGTTCATGACCCAGCTCACAGATGGTGGCCCTCTCATCTCCTCTGCACACAGCAGATGTATAGTTATTTTGCAGCTTCCAAAATGAAGTAATCCATAAAAAAGCTAGCTGCTCAGTTCCTACCCCCTAGCGAATTTGTATGCATCTGAAGTTTTCATTTTTGCCATTTTGCAACTTCACGAAATGGCAATGTGAAGCTTTAAAAGTACTGAAAGGGTCAAATTTAAATATTTCCATGATGCTGGCAGTTGTCATTAGCAAATCTATTACCACAAAACAATCTGTTTGAAACTGGGGCTTTGAAAAAGTGTTGCAAAATGTATCTTGGATACAGTGGAAAACTTGTACATATTGGAATTTGCTCCAATATGTGTCAGTTCTGGACTACTGAAATGACATTGGGGTTTTCTGTTTGTTTTTAATCTATGCAGGTTGCAATTCTTCATATGTAACAGTGTATAGCGAGTATGGTGTTGATGTATTCGATGTTAACACTATGGAATGGGTCCAGACTATTGGCCTGCGAAAGGTAAGTAATTTTCTTTGAATAGTTAACTTAATTGGGTTCATTTCAAACGAGATGTTCCTTCACGGTGTATGCTAGGCTTGAGTTAATTCTCTGTCTCCCTCCTCAACAGATCAAACCATTAAACATAGATGGCACGCTGAACCTCCTTAACTGCGAGCCACCAAGACTAATATATTTCAAGAACAAGTTTGCAGGTGAGTACTGAGCAAAGGGAGAAATGGGGAACTGATATGAAGCTAACTGGGTAAATTTAACCGTGTCATTACCTTTATATGGGATGAAATTTGTGTTGGATGCATCTGGGTCAATGTGTACCTATGTATGTGAAATTGCATTGTGGTATTACAGCAGGAGCTGGCCTCAGTGTACCAGAAACATCTGACAACAGCAAGAAGCAAATGCTTCGAACCAGGAGCAAAAGAAGATTTGTATTTAAGGTTCCTGAGGAAGAGCGATTACAGCAAAGGCGGTAGGTATTTAATTGTGATACATAATAGACGTGATGACATGCAGAGACTGGGAATGCTAATAGTAAAAATCACTCTGTTCTTCTAGGGAAATGCTTAGAGACCCTGAGCTGAGGTCAAAGATGATTTCTAACCCAACGAATTTCAACCACGTGGCTCATATGGGACCAGGAGATGGAATGCAGGTTCTCATGGACCTCCCACTGGTAAAATACATTTGAAAGGGAGATATATGTGCATTTGTTCTTGCTCACAAAAACTGTGAAGATGAGATGTATGGGCTTCAGGTATTATCTCTGTACCAAATTCTTCTTTAAAGCCTTGTGAGAAAGGTGAACCTCCCTGCTGTGCAATGCTTCTAAATCCTGTGCAAGGAAATACTGTTAGCTGGCTTATGAATGAGACACTGAAAGAAACAGATACCACTGCCAGGAGCTTGTTAGTGGTTTTGTAAATAATCAGTCTCTCCTCCTTCCTTTTTCTTGTTTTGTCTTCTTAAAATAACAGAATGAATTTCCTTTCCCCTCATCCTCTCAACATTCTGCTCTTGATATCACCTCCAACAGGCTTTGAGCACGTCTATCACATGAGCCCTATCTCTGCTGAAATCTCTCTCCAGAGTGACCATTCCTCACTGCAAGGCTCCCCTCTGCTTTCTTCCTCTTCCTGTCCCTCTTCTGCTTCCCTAGCAAGGGTAGGAGTAGCTACAAACTGTTAGGAACTGGAATGGTGTGCTTGTGGCACTTTGCAAATTCTAGACCAATAACAAGCGGGGAAAAAACTAATGCTGTGGAGGTAACTAAAATGCATGTGAGTTGCAGTGCTTATAGCATTAATTTTATTTTGTATTTAACTAATACAGCACTTTGTGAGTTATTTTAGTGTTAAATCCACAAGGTAAAGATGCAAAGGTACACTTTTATATTGTGTATGTACCCTCTGTTTCATAGTTGTTAGTCAGGCTTTCTCTTGACTTTCTCAGATAGCCCAGATGTGAGTAAGGCATTTGTCCTTTCAGCAGGAGGAGGAAGGAAAGCAGAGCTGTTTGTACAGTCCCTGCCCCTTCATAGAGGGATGGCTGGCTGACAGGTTCCAGTGGCTGCTATGGGGCTTAGTTCTTTCTCTGTCTTTCTCAGGGTTTGTGTCTGTTACTGAAAATATGTGGATGTGGTCAAGTAAGTTCAGTTTTTCTACCAACACTGGGTTGTAATAGCTTCAAAAGCACAGTAAAGTTTTCATGAGTAACAGCTTCTCTCTGGATAGCTTTTGTTTCTGGTTGACAAGGTGTTTCATTTCAACTGTAGAGTGTCCTACCTCCTGCACAAGATGAAAAAACCTGTCCATCTGCAGCAAACCTTTCACGGCAGCAGCAGCAGAGAAACAAAACCTACATCTCATGGCCCTCATCAAGTAAGGCTGGCAGCAAGCTTGTCAGTTCTGAGCTGTAATCTACGGCATCAACAGGAGGTGTGAACCTGCCTTTTTTCCTTTATTCTCTCCAGGTGGCAGTGATGTGGGAGCGGCCATGCCTTCCCGAAGTATGTCCGACCCTGACCAGGAGTTTGACAAAGAGGTAAAATAGATTTTGTTAAATGGAGACCAACGATATCCTGTTGATGTAGATTGTTTTCTTTTTCCAATGAATTACATTTCCAAGGAAATATTTCATAAAGACATTTATGGAGATGTTTCCCTTCCACCAGTGTTTTTTTTCCAGCCTGTAATATATGTTTGCAAGTTAGATATGCCAGCACAAAAGCAAAGCTGTGAAAAGATCTTTTTACAGTGATATTTTAAGAAGTATTATGTCTTGGATTAAGCTTTATAGGCAAGAGAAATTTGACTAATTGACGAAATGTCCTCAAAGCTCCTAAAATTGTTCTCTGGGCTATTAGCATAGAATAGCAAAGTAATATGACTCGTTAAGTAATTTTCTGTGATGCCTTAAGGAAGACTTTTGTCACATAACTTGAGAAGGAATCATATTTTAAAATACACAGAACTGCTTTTAGCAAGAGTAGAAATAGTATGTGCCAGCAGTCACCAACCTGAAAGTGTCCTGGCTGTACAGAACTGGTGTTCCTGTATCTAAACAGAGAAGATGTATGATTTGTTTCCTTGATTTATCATGGATGTAGCTTTTTCCAGGCTTTGCTGAAGGACTGTCTGTGTAATGAAAGTGTTAGGAGTTATTGCTGGGAGACAAACTCTTAGATCAAGATCTTTTTTAGTGCTTTTTGATACCCAACTGCAGACCCATATAAATGTTTTGTATTTTTAAGTACATTTCCCTGAAATCAGAGCTTTGCAGGATGCCTTGGTACACCCCAAGTCCAGAGTTCTGATTACAGCCAAGCTCTGGCTTCCTTTGTCATCTTCAGTAAGCCATTAAAAGCACATGAAATTAGGGATCTCTAAACACAGGTGTTTTTGAAATAGTCTTGATTTTCGGTGGTGATAATGATGGATAACTAATATAGGTTGATGATAACTTACATAGGTTAGTTGATTTAATTGTTCTGCACATCCTTTCCAAATTCCATTATATTCCATGCTGTAATGAGAATTGCTGTTTGTAGGCACAAGTAATGATAGATTCTAAAGGGGTTTTTTACAATCTCTTCTCTTTTTGGTATATCTTACAATTTCTTATGATTTTCTAAATTTTAAAAAATAGTAGTGTGAAACTGGAAAGAGCTTCTAGTAACACCTTTTGGCTTTATGCTATTTTCCCCATGGCTTTTGGCTTTATCGCAGCATGAACTGGATCATGTTAGGATAATCTTGTTATAGATGATCTTATTATTGTTCAAGCCATGCAAAATCTTGTGAACAGCATTCTTGAAGGATGTTACCTTTTGATCTGTTTGCTAAATATATATTTCCCTTTCTTGAAAATAACTTGCTGCAACAGTACCAGTTTTTCCTGTGCAGTGTTTTATTAGCTGTGAATATGTGTGGTGCTCAGAGGTGTAACTCACCAGAATAGTGGGAAACTTGCCAGCCATCCTGTTGAAGTGAGACCAGCCTGTGAAGGCAAATATCCAACAACTAATCTAACACTGGGGAAATAACTGTGGGTAGTCTTTATTAGATATTGACGTAGGATGCATCCAGTACATATATTGTGTTTTCAGATCTCCAGCCTGATTCTTGGCAACCTTCACTCTTTTGTCAGGCACTGCACATACTTGTTGCTCTTTTGTAAACAGTTCACATGCTTGTTTCCTTCCTTCTCACCAAACTGAGGATGGTTTGATGGTATTGTTTACATGTTTACATGGGTAGATAAACCTCCTCCTGGGCTCTAAAAATTACCTGCAAATTGCAGGCTGATAAGTTCTGAACAACAGTGAACAGATAGATGCATTTCATTAGGAAAGTTTTGCAATGGCTAAGAGTGAGGAGCTGGGAGATGCAGCAATTTCCACATGCTCTACCATAATTCCTGTTATGTCAGAAAGTCACCTTTGGGCCAACACTACAGCTTGTTGATGATAATGGAAGTACCTGCATGAATGTTTTAACTATGAAATTAATGTAATGCACAATGCTTTGTAGGGTGTGACCTTAATTTTTGAGTGCCTTTGAAAGCTTTTGAGTGTAAAGAATTCACTCTAAGTAAATATATTTTTTTTTTTATGTTTCTTGTTAACAGCCTGATTCAGACTCCACCAAACACTCTACTCCATCTAACAGTTCAAATCCAAGTGGTCCCCCAAGTCCCAACTCTCCTCATAGGAATCAGCTTACACTAGATGGACTGGACCAGTCAACCTGTGATGCATAACACTACTGCTCTCACCATTCCAGCTTCGACCATCCACTATTCCATGGTATTCAAGAGCAGGGCAAAGCTGTCTCAGATGCTAATGCCAAGACTGACACAGACTCTCTAGTGTTGTACAAGAATAATTATATATCCAGATTGTAGATACAAACTATTGAAATGAAGAAAATTCTTTACTGATAGCGATCAAGCTTTTTATGCAGAATTGTTCACTGCTCAGCTATGGTTGATTCCTTTCTGCACAGCTGTGACACAGTTTTATTGCATAGGAGCGTTTAAGGCCACCAGTAAATAGTCTTATTCTTATGGTGAAAGAGAAATAGAGATACTGATAATGTTGCTACAATATCAGGAATATTATTTTTCTATAGAATGATGTAATGTCTGATTAGCAGGAAATCCTTTTAGACAGAATTTGGACCTCTAAATAGGAAATGTGAGCAGGTCTAGTTACATCCTCAGATGAATACACTTTTCCCTTTTTCCCATAACTGTTTGTTTCCTAAATCTTAAGGAGAATGCTAGGAAGCTGTAGGTCAACATCAATAGAATCACCAGGAAGTCAAATAAAAGTTGGTTATAGTTTTGTGGCCTTTTAAATCATTTAGCCATACATATACAGCTGCATAACTGTCTTTCTATCTTTCTACCAACTTTTTAGTCTTGTACATAGGACTACTGCCAGTTATTTCTTTACCCATTCCCTGCTTTTTAGTCCTCATCAATCAGTCATTAGTCAGGGCTTTTAAAATACTGGTAATTACTGCTGTGAAAAAAAATTTACTCCTAGTTCCTGCCTATCTCCTCCTGAGAAGTTGTTTCACCTGGGTTTTTTGGTGTAAGGACACACTACGCTGTTTAGCTAGCAAGCCTTCTCGTGGACGTATTGCCCTCGAGGTCTGCCTGACCTAAAGGACTATACTGCACTAAAACATCAGTCTGTTTTATAGGCTACCAAAGTGGAACGTGAAGGATGTGTAACTGGGGGTGCTGCTTTTCTCATTAATTGTATCCTCACCTGCATGAAGACCCCATGATTATTAATCAAGTATTGATCATGTAGAAAAATGCACAACACACTCCTGTATATTTTGCGATGGCCCACGTGCAGTGATGTTTTGCGTGTATATTTAATCTCATGCTTCCATGTATTATACATTTAGTAATCAAGGATTTGTGACCATGTTTCATTAAAAGCTTGTAATTAATTCAGTGGCTGGCATATCCAGTTTGTCATTGTCACACTAGTGTGCCTTCTGTGCCAATTTTATGACAGTTGGATGTCACTTATTTAAAATTCGGTTTAAATGGGCTAATGATATGCCAATGGCTAATGTTCTTTTCTGAAACACTGTATAGGACGTGCACTTATCTTTAGTTTAAATTGAGTGTTCTAGTCAACATTTAATCCTGTTACATTAAGTGTTCGACAGTACTTGCTCTTTTTCTCAGATTCTTGATTAAGGGGCTCAGTTAGAGCTGGACACTACTGCTTTGGGGGTTTTCTGGTTTTTACTTTTTTAATGTAAGTCTAAGTCTTTGTAATTATTGAATTGTGAGAACATTTTTGGACAATTTACCTGTCAATAAAGCAGAAGAGGGAGGTTTTAAAGTTCATAGTTGTCTGTCTTGACATCTGAAAACAATCTACCACTGACACTTGCTTTAGTCTCATGGTAAATTCACTTTGTTCACATGTATGTTTTGCAATAAACTGAAAAGATCCTTCAAAGCTCTGTACCCGAACACCACGAGAAAGGTGCAAGCTGCTGCAGGTAAATGAATGTTCAGGAGAGGTGGAAATCCTTTTGGTGGAATACAGTGCTGAAATTTTGTGCCCTCAGTTTGTGTTAGAGTTGTCATTTCATTGAGTCGCTGGCCCTATTAGTTCCTTTTTAAAGGATTTACATGACTACTTCCTTGTGGCTGAAGCATAGGGAGGAGGCTGCAGGATCTATTCGGTCATCTTAAGTGTGATAAGATTAAACGTTTTTGACTTGATGTCAAATCAGTAGTCCTAAAGAAAGGCTTAGGAACATTTCAAGGACTGGTGTGTGAATGGTACAGCCTCTCATATAGGGTGTTTTTTTTAAAGCTGTCCTCATGCTCTGCTATTTGAGCACCACAGAGCCCACTGTAGCTAGAGCAGAGCCAACATCTTCTCTACTGTGTTCTGGGTAAGCATCCCTCATCCCTTATGGAGTGCCAAGTATTCCTGACTTGCTTCTTGGTTTGTCTCACTCTTAAAAGGGAAGGCCTGACTGGGTGTTCTGGACCCTGCTGTTCCTTGCCTGACCAAACCCACCAGGGTGGACTGGGGTGGGTTGCCTTGGGAGAGTGCACCCAACCCATCCTGTGCATGGGGTGATAGCTGACAGGAGGTTTGAGGGCTGTGTGCCGGAAGCCTTCTCACAAGTATCCATGCTAATCAGCCTTTGACTTTTAAAAAACATTTCTCCTGCTCTTGAGCTGATTTTTCTCTGCACAGTGAGGACTTAGGATGACAACAAAGTCTTTAATTATGGGGGTATTAAATCATAGCACTCAGCAGTGCCAGGGCTTGGTTATAATTTAAACAGGAGAACGTTTCTAGAAAAATAAATTAATTGCTCATATGAATACATTATTCTTTTCTTTCTGTTTTTTCCCCCTCAAGTCTGGCCAAGCAGAATTCCTCCGCAGTTCCACCACAGGCCTTTGCAAATCACCTGTTTTCTTGAGGATTCTGGTTCTGGTTACCTAAAGAATCCTCTTGAGCCCTCAGGAGAACTTTCAGAAATGCAGAAATTCAGGATGTGAAATGATCCTCTGACAATGCATTTTCTTATCCCTGGAGGCTACCAGTCTAGGATCGAAGGTGAGGAATTGAGCTTTGCAAGGAGTGAGGATAATTTGGTCTCTGCCAGTTCCTTTGCTCATTCCATTTTCACAGAGTCATTACATCAGGTCCCAAAGCTGGGGTGATGGGCATACCACTCACCAGAACAAGCTGGTCATTTCTAGCACAGATCATCTCAGAGCTGAGTATTTTGGAATACATTACATGATAGTGTCACTTGCCACCCAAGAACTAAACTCACCTGCCACCACCTCTGTCTAGAGAACAGATGTGCTGAGAATAAACAGCTTCCTAAATAGGTGCAATCTGCTTGAGGAGGGTGTGTAAATGCTCACTTTATCTTTGCAGGGTGTTTAACACAGGTAAGTCACAGGGAGGGGACTTCCACAAGGAAATACTGGAGCTGCAGGCACCCTTGTTGTTCTGCACAGTGCCAGATTGGGCATCCCTGGGAGAGAGCAGATGTGTAAAAACCTTAAGAGTAAGCCTAAAGCACTTGAGAAGCAGGGAAGTGTTTGAGGGAAGAGATGACTGTGGGAACTGAACTGTACCTTGAGGTGCAGTTAAGCAAAGTATTAGTCAAAGGAAGGCATTGCATGCATAATGACCAAAAACCTTGTCTTGCTGAGTTTAGCTTATTTTAGAAGAAAAAGGAAAAAAAAGAGACATGGCGCTCTTGTGTGCCAGGCTGCTGGAGCATTTCATGTTCCAGTTTGGACTCTGTGTGCTCTGTATGAAGCAGCTCCGGCAGGCTGAAGGGAGGAGGGCAATCCAAAAAGCAGCATTCATCTGCCCAGCCCTTCCATTGCTGTGGCAGCAGGTCTCGACTGCCTTCTGTCCATTTGCACCCCTGTAACTGTGGCGCCCCTGTCAATTTCCCCTTACATCCCTTCTTGGCAGCTTTGGGGCTCCTTGGAACTCGTGGGGCAAGAGCTGCTCCCCGTGGCCCGGGCTCACCACGGTGGAGGGTGTGGAGTAATGAGGCCCCAGGGGCTCTGCCTGTGGGGAAGGGATGATCGGGCACAGCCAGCAGGTCAGGGAGGCAGGATGGAAGGCAAGGTGGTTGGAAAGAGCCAGCTCGATTTCAGTGCTCCCTTGCAAAGCCTCCTAACAGTGTTTATGGGAACAGGGGGTGATGACGAGCCCAGGTATCAGCTGCGGTGCTGGTGCGGGATGCCCGGGAAAGCCAAACGGTGGCAGAGCATGTCCCAGCGGTGGCTGATGCTGAGGCCAGCGCTGCCGGCGGGGTTAGCTGAGGACAGGAGCAGGAGGCAGCAGGACGTGCTCAGCCAGCGGAAGCTGCAGTGCTGTGCTCCAGCCAGAGGAGGAACATGGACTCAGGAATCAGCCCCTTCCCTGTCCTTGCAGCAAATATTTTCCCTGCTCCCCAGTAAGCTGCAGCACTTTTTTGTTATCTGACTGCACGGGTTCACGCAGCTTTGTTGGTTGCTTTCTCATAGATAAAACCCTCAGGTTTTTTTCAGCATCGCCTGCTCCCCCGTTCCTTACGCGGTCCCTGCGGTCGAGCAGAGCGGAGCTCTGCTGGTGCTGGTGGAGGAGCCGGCCGGGGCTCAGCTGTCACCCCGCAGCGCCCTGGCCAGCTCCTGCGCCCCGGGGACACCATCCCTGCCAAACGCCCTCCCTTCCGCTCCTGCCGCCTCCTGCTAGAAGGGATTTTAAAAAAGAAATCCATTCGGCCAGGTCTGTCTTTAGGCTCGGGGGCATTCTGAGCGCTGTGCCAGTGCGATCTGGGTTTGCACAACTTGCGTGAGCTGCTGTGCCGTGCAAAGGGAAGGCACCGTGATGCGAGTTGGTGTCCACGAAGAGCGTGCAGGTTGCTTTTTCTTTTAAGACCCCGGGAAGCAATGATTCCTGAGATCTTGCCATTAACACTAATGCATTTTGAATTAGTCTGTCACAGCAGGGGACCCCTGACTCTCAGGACCAAGAGCAAAACAAAGCCATCAGGTGCCGCGCCGCGCACAGCCTCGGCAACCACCCATCTAATGTGCTGCTTACCAAAGATGTCTGAGAATAAAATTCCTTGGTTAGGGAAGATCCCAGGAGACACTCTTACATACCAAACCCTTTTGCCTTGCCCTGCCCGCACCGCGGGCTGCCTGCACCGGTGCGCAGAGCAGCGATCATGGATACAGCTGTTTTCCTCAGCAGCTGTTGGTCCCGGCATCGCAAACCGGCTCTGGTGCTTCGCCTTTCTTCGTGCAGAGCTCCCCCCTCCCTGCGGTGCGTTCTGTACGAGCGAGCGGACGTGGCTCCTGGAGGAAAAGTACAGACTGTGCTCTGCTCGCGCGCTGACAAAAATTGATCTCTACTTTAATTAAAGCCTCTATTGTAAGTGACCTCGAGCTGTTAATGCATTTTAAAAATGAAGCCTCGCCAACAGCAAATCCATACACCCCAGCGCGGAGGGGTGGCCAGGCGGTGAGCCGTGCCACAGGGTGGGCTCTCCCTCCGTGCCGGCGGTGATGTGTCCCGGGAGGCGCTCCCACCGCAGGGGCACACGCCTCACCAGAGTGCCCAAGTGGGACGCAGAGCTGATGTCCTTGGCTGCTTGCAGGAGAAGGGCACCAACCTGCCACCATCCTGTGCAATGGGCCCTGCTGCCAGTGTCTTCCTTCCCCCAGCATGGGGCCACAGGATGCTCTTACCTCTTCCCTTCAGCACGCGCAGCAGGGATGCAGCCACCGAGACCCCTCCTAATTCTGGAGTGAGGGCCCCAAATGCAGTCAGGGAGGGGAGCGATTCACTCCGGGGTGAGCAGCAAGGGAGTCCCTGAGGGATGGCCCTGAGCCCCTTCTGTGCACGGGGCAGCGCTGGTGTTCAGCACTGCATCGGCCCAGCCCTGGAAGGATAACTCACGTGTGTATCTGCATTTAAGGACTGGTGAGCTGGAGGCCACTCGGTCACCTGCAATGAACTGATGTGAAAGGGGAAAAGAAGACCCACAGGCTCTCGCAGGCAGAGAGGAGGGATGCGCACCGGTGCGGGCGCTGCGGCTGCTCGCACAGACAGACAGGCACCATGGAAACACCGCGGTGCCAGCGCCCGGCAGGAGCACCGAGACCCCTCTGCAGCAGGGCTGGGGCTGGGGGCGCCTCCCTTGGGCTCACGTCACAGCAGTGAGTGACTCTGCTGTGGGGTGAGCTTTTTGGGTCACGTCCCGCTGCTCCCCACAGTGATGCACTTGTTGTAGGACCACAGGATGGTGGGGCTTGGGTATTCCCACGCTGCCAGACTCCGCTGCCGCCTGCAGCAGCCCATGGCTTCCTCTGCTTTTTGACCTGCTCAGTGGCCATTTCATCCAGCACCAAGTGCCTGAGAGATGCAGCAGAAACGCCTGCACAGGCAAGTTGCTTTTCATCCCAGTACTGCCAGAGGGGCAACCTCAGGAGAAGCGTGCATGGTGCAATCCCAAGGGTGTGCCCGAGCACAGACCTCCTCCCAGCCCTGGCTCTGCAAAGGCAAGGCACAGAGGAGGAGAGAGACACACAGGAGCACAGAGACAGCCTCATTCCCTGCCTGGCTCGTGTTTTTGTCCTGCTTGCTTACTCTGCCTGTTTCCAGAGGTCTCTCTGTGGGCAGGGGGGCAGTAGGGCTGGTGTCACTGCCACATGCTGCCTGCTGCCCTTTGTCAGGGCTCTGATGCACCTAATGATGAATTCCCAGGCCTTTGAGAAGGGATTATGTCTTCCAGAGACTCAACAAAATATAATAAACTTAAAATAGCTGCTTCCTTATGGAATACGCCAACAAGCCCTACTGAAAACCCAGTAGAGTGTAAATTTGCATACATTTGCATACATATCCATAATTTCAGCCTCACCCATCAGACCTGCTCCATAATGAAGCAGTGCCTGACATTGTGGGCAGCTGAGGGTGTTTGACACATGCCAGCACTAACGAGGCCCCTCACTGCCACTGCCCCAGCCCTCAGGTTCCTGCCTGCTTCCCTCCCTGGGGATCCCTGGCAGCAAACCTCTTTCTCCTCCACCATGAGAAGATGTGCTTTTTCACCTCAGGGAATAACATGATAAATTCCCAAATGGGTCCAAGAGAGCTTCATACCTGTCAGCCCAGGCACAGAGGGAAGGAGCAAGTTCCAGCAGCTCAGGGCAGGGTATGGGGAGGGAATGGTTTGCTCAGGACTGCCCCTCACCAGAACCCCGTGGACGGGAGTGAGAGGAGGAACGGGGAACCTGAGCAGAGACCCTCAGCACTGAGCAAAATAACCTTCCAAGGGTCCAAGCTCTAAAGGCTCCAGTACATTTTGAAATGTATTTGAATGCTGAATTTCTGTCATGCATCCAGGGATGCTTCCTTCAACCTGCTGTGTGCCCTGGGCAAATCCAGCACAGTGTTGGCTAAAGCATGGGGTCTTGAGCTAGACCTGAGACCCAAATCTCAATGTTGAACTGTCTAAAAAGAACTGATACCTACAAAACATAGCTTAAAAATCAGAAGTAATACCAGAGAGGCTGCGTCCCTGTGGCTGAGTCCCAACGACAAAGGTTTCCTATGTTTTCCTTCACTGCATGAATGCTTTTATTCAGGTGGGATCTGGTTCTGTCTTAGATCCCACTAGGAGTGACGTGAGGGGCTGTGAGGACTGGAGAGGTGGTGGTGTCCCCCAGAAAGTGGTGTCTGCCCCCAGCATGAGTCCTCACCATCAGGTCTCCGTCTCACTTGCATCATACAGAGGGTTGAGGTAGAAGACCTGGAGGTCTTTAGGTGTCTCCTCTCCAGGGTCAGTACTTGGGGGCTTCTGCAACAGCAAGAGAATTAAAAACAACCAATGGGGAGGGGAAGAAACCCACCCAGTGCTGAGTCCCTGCAGCAGTCAAGAGGATGGTGACCCAGGGGAAGATGGGAACATCCCACAAATTCCTCCTGGCCTGGGCAAAGGAGGACCCTTGTCAGATGAACCCCAGCTGACACTCAGGAGTGTCCTGGCCGGGGCCACACACCACCTCCTGCCTATGGCCCCAAGTATCCCAGTGTCCCTGGTAGACTCACCACATTGAACATGGGGTTGTCGAAGCCTTTGTCACTGACTGGTGCAGGGGACACCGGGTCCTCCATTCTGACCCAGGGCTGGGAGAGGCGCAGGGCAGGCAACCTGTGGAGAGACCTGGGCATCACCTACCCACATCCCTCCCATCCCAGCAGCTCCCCTGGCTGAAACCCTGCATCTTCAAGAGGTGGATGGGAAAATATGGGGGCAAAGTGTCAGACTGTCTTTTAAATGGATGTTTGCACCCTTTCCCAGGGAAAAGCTGCCACTTCCAGCAGAAACCATTAAACTTGGCGGTCTGGGACCTGCATTCTGGAGGGAAGAGTTTGCAGAGGAAGACAACTCTAGCACAGGCTTCCCTTTGGAGCAATTACTCCCTCCCCATGGCCTAAAACAAATTGCCACAGAGCTGACACCTGTTCCCACTGCAATCTCAACAAGTGCTAATTATCATTACTTTTACCATGTTATCATTTTATCATCTTAATCACCATCACTACTTGTGTTATTTTCTTCATTACTCTTATCCTAAGAGTCCCACTGACTGAGCATCCTCCCCTGCACCAGGCACCTGGTGCAGGTGGGCTCAGCAGCAGGTCTACACATGCCACATCAGGAGCTGTGCTATCTGCAGGGAAGCCCTGCTTCTGGTGGAAACAAGCTGAATTTCCGGGTTTGCTGGTGGTAAGGATGGCTCTGCTTGCAGGCTCCCAGAGACTCATGACTAATTTGCAGCATCCCTGGTGGTGTCAGATGGCTCCATGATGCTTGACAGCACTGCCCAAAAGGGCCCTGCCCCAGAGTCACCCAGTGACACACAACAGGAGTGGGTCAGATGGGGACATTCCCTGGGCTCAGGTTCAGCTCTGTCTTCCGTAGTACAAGAACTTCCCTCCTGCTGCTGACAGAGCTGGTTTCAAAGGCCTGTCCAGCATCCAAAGAAGTGTCAGTGAAAGATAAATCATCAAGTAGCAATTATGGGTCTGGGAGTTTTATTTAGAAATTAAATGAAGGCACAGGTTTACTGCTAGGAAATATCATGTCAGCACGTGCCAAGTGGGAGGGCAAGCATCCCTGGCCAAGGCCACTGCTGCATGGTGACAAAATCCCAGTGGAGGAACCAGGAGCCTGTGACATGCCCAGCCCCAGCACTGGGGAGCTAAGCATCCCCTGGCATACACAGGTGCACTTTGCACATGCAAATTGCAGCAATTCCTGTGCCTTGGTTATAAAATATATAAGGTCAATCCCACTTGCCCACAGCTGGGTGAGACAAGCCACAGTGGCTCATGCAGACAACAAACCCTGCAAAACACTCCAGTGAAGGTGGGTGTCCCAAGCCCCTGCTGTGGGCACTGCTGGAATGCTCTAATCACTGCCAGAGCCCATCTACAACCTATGAGGGAAAAAGATGATGGAGAAGGGGTATTTCTGACTGCCTCCAAGCTGTGGTGTGGTCAGGTGTTGTGCATCCACCACCCCTCCCTTGGGAGCTGCACTCCATACTCCATGCCACGTGAACAACTAATGCACCAGAAGCTGCACTTGCTTTTGGATACTGTCACTCTCACGGTTGTGAAGCTGTGGGACAAGTGCTTTGCATTATTTTGATGCACTACTATTTAGCAGCTGGCAGTTTCAGTCCTCCGCTCCCCAGGAGGGCTGCAAACTAATGGTGTCAAGGAACAGGAGATGTCACTGGGCACCACGACCAGCAGAGCTCCATCTGAGCTGCAGCAGCCCTGCTCTCACCAGAGCACACCGTACCAATGCCAAGAAGCAATTTTTCCCAGACACGGAGGATGCTGAAGTATTGCAAGAGTACAGAAGTGCCTTTCAGCTTTCACTTCCAACAAACCACAAGGAACAAGGACAACGGTTTTAAACTGAAGGAGGGCAGATTTAGATTAGATATTAGGAAGAAATTATTTACTGTGAGGGTGGTGGGGCACTGGAACAGGTTTTCTGGAGAAATTGTGGATGCCCCATCCCTGGAGGTGTTCAAGACCAGGTTGGATAGGGCTTTCAACAACCTGGTCTAGTGGAAGGTGTCCCTGCCCATTGTACAGGTGTGGGAACTAGATAATCTTTAAGGTCCCTTCCAACCCAAACCTGCTGTAATTCTATGAACCAGTGATACTGGGGGTGGCAAACTGCCTGGCCATGCCCATGACTGCGGGAGCTCTGGGCAGCACTGTGTGCCCCTGTGTGCCAGCCCAGCTACAAGGACAGCCTGAGGCAACAGCTACCCCCAGGCAGAAGCAACCTGACTATATGCTGCTGGCAGAAGGCCCATGCCTACCTTAGTTTTCCCTTTCTGTAGAGAAAGAAGATACCTCCAAAGAACAGGAGACTGAAGAGTATTCCCATGACAGTCCCCGCTGTGATCCTGCTCAACGTGTGGCTCCCCATTTGCCTGCTGAAAGTGCTGCCAGTAGCCACTTCCATTTTGCCACTTGAAATGCCAAGTGCTTCTCCTGGGAAAGGGCAGGAAAAAGTACTGGTGAAGATTGTACATCCCCACAACCACTCCCACCCAGGGCAGAAGGAGCTTCAGCTGGGTCAGGCACTGCTCATCTGGCTAATCTCCTTTTCCTGGGGATGGGATACACAGGTGGATGGACTCAAAGGGAACAAGCCCATGTGGGTCTGCTACTCACACAATGACCACTAGGTCCCCTGGCTGTGACCTATGTGCCCATCAGCATCTGCCAGCTTACACGGCTGCCTCCACACATGGAGTTCTGGCTGCAGAGCAGCTCTGCAGAGAGGGTCCTGGCAGGCACCAAGCTGGCCATGGTCAGACATGGCATGGAAGCACAACAGTATCCCAGGCTGCGTGAGGAGAGCTGCCAGCAGATCACGGGAGGTGAGCCTTCTACTGTGCTCTGCCCTGGTGAGACACAGCTGGAGCACTGAGCCAGGCTTTTTGCAGAGGTGCCCAGTGTCAGGGCAAGAGGCATTGGGCAGATATTCAAATACAGTAATTTTCACTTATATATAAGAAAAAACTGTTACTGCAAAGGTGGTCAGTTGCCAAGACAGGTTGCCTGGAGATGTGCAATGTCCATCCTTAGAGACATTCAAACCCCACTGGACATGTGGGCTGCTGGCAGGGAATAAGAAGCTGTGGAGAGCAGTGGGTCAGGGTGCATCTGCAGAGGACCTGCTGAGGAGGACAGGGGTATTACCGTGCTGTGCCATGTCCTCCATGATGTCTGCTGCCAGCTGCTCCGCAGCGGTGCCAGCCTGCACTCCTGCTCTGTCATCAATCAGCACAATTTGGATGAGGGGAGTGGAGCTTCGGGGTACAATGCCCAGGAAGGTCTGTGCTTTGTGCACCTTGGATATGGCCATCTGCACGCCGGCATACTTGGGCTTTTCAAGACACAAGGAGATAAGTACAGCCCTTGAGAGTGCAGGCAGAAATTAGTCACCTCCCCAGAGAGACACTGTAGGTGCAGCTGCAAGGCCCACCTGAAACTTCATGTGAGCCCCATCACAGAGCTGCCACCCTGTTAATTGTAGTGCCATTGCACTTTTCCAAGCACCCCCTCTCTCCCAAGCTGTGATCAGCACCCAGCATGCAGCGTGCCCCCATGGAGGCAAGCACACTGAGGAAGCAATTTTGTGTATCACACCCATTAAAAGCTGTATTAAGACATGTGTGGCTATAAGCAGGGCTGGCAGCCAGCTTTCAGGTCTGGATCAATACAGCAATACTCTGGTATCGATCCTCCCAGTGCAACTCAGAGCACAACTCCTCCCCTGGCAGCCTCTGGCAAGGAGGAGGGATGTCATGTTGTGTCTGACAAGCAGCAGCATGGAGTGATGCCTTGTAGAGCATCTGAGTGCTCACCAGTGTCAGTTACCCACCCAGTGCTTGTCTACTGGGAAATGAAAAAGCAGCCCAGTGTTGGCCAGAGGTCACGGGATGCCCTGTTGCATGATTGCGTGATCCCAGATGCATGCACTGACCCCCCATGTTTATCTAGACCTGATCTCCCGTCTTTTCTAGGGCAGGGTTTCAATCCTTCCATCCCCCCTGCATCCTTCCCCATCTGCATGCTGCCAGCTGTTCCTGTTCTGCACTGAGCAGGGCAGTGTGGCCGTGGTGGGAGCAAGGGACCCAGCCCCCACAGCTGGCACATCCAAGAGGTCAGATGGGGGATGTGGGCCCTGCAGGGTCGTGGGGAATGAGGCTGGACCCCTGGTATCCCTGGGGCCACATGCTCCACACCCCCACCCCCCGACAGTCCCACCAGCATTGAATTACTGGCAGATGTGGCCAGTGGCTTGTGTTTTTGTTAGCCCCTCCTGATCCAACAGGATGATGTACCTGGCTCAGCAACTCTTGGACCAATCTGTCCTGGTACTTCTGCAGATCAAAATCAGGAGTGAAATCCAGGTTGATGGTGGCCCCTGCAGCCCAAAAACAGACAGACATCAAACTGTCACCAAGGCTGGGCAGACAGCTGTCACAGCAGCACCACTCTGACTGCCATGAAAGGCACTGAGGCTCCTCAGTATCTGTGCAAATGGTCTGGCTGGGCTCAGAGAGAAACCTCTCCCTCCCTTGCCGGTCTTTTTGTCAACTGGCTTTGATGAAAATCTTTTGGAGAGACTTCCCTGGAAAGCCTTCTCCCACATATCCCTCTGGGAAGCTCTGCATGTACCTGGTTTTGGGGCCACAAGGGTGTGATTCAGCAGTGCTAATCTGGCTTTGGAGGGAAGGTTGAGAGGAGGGACCACCTGTGCTCCCTGTACCACTGCACTGCAGGTCATGGAGAAAAATATTTTCCTTGGGAAAAAAAAGCAAGTAAACATTTGCTGAAACATTAAATTCTCCTAAAGGCAGTAAGGGGCTCTGCTTTTAGGAGTACACTGGAGAAACATATGGTGCCATTTTAATGAATTTGGTATGATACACCAAACATGAGATATCAAGTATCCAGGTACAACCGTGCATGAAAAATTCCCCTTAGCAACCTTTCACACAGATTAATGGAGGAGCACCCATTGCAGAGGGAACACTGTCAATCTGCATGTTTTTATTTTAAATTAAATGAAACAAGCTGGCTGTTGGGAAGCTGACATTACAGTGGAAAAGGTTGCATCTCCTCTGAGTGTTTTCTGCTGCATAAACTCAGCAGAGCCCTATTAGCTTGACGAGCTGTGACATCCTGACAGGATAAACCAGAGGCAGGGACAAAGGCCTGCGACTCAGAACAGGCTCCCAAAAGTCAGGATGATGCTTCAGAGAGATGTGCTGGGAGTATGGCACGATGGGACCTGCAGATGTGACTCTTGGGAGCAGTGCTACAGCAGAACTTCAGCCTGCGACCAGCAGCATCCCCTGCACCCAACTTTCCCCTGTGGAGCCAGGGGAAGGGGGTTGGGGCAGCTGGCAGGGAAGAGGAATAGGGCCATGTCCCCCACTCACCACAGACCCCACAGCAGTGGCCAAGGGGCTGCAAAGGGCTCTGGCACACTGGCTCTGGGCACCGCCTCCCCGACGCCCTGAGCAGGGCTGCGCAGATGCGGGGGCCATCCTAAAGGAGAGTAGGGCAGCGTCAGTCCCTCGCCCAGCAGATTGCACTGGTACCCCCCAAAATGGAAAAGGGAAGACTCACCGGGGCATTCCCGCAGGCACAGCCAGACTTGTCGGGACAGCCAGCGCCTGTCACCTGGAGAGTGCCATTGCCATGAAACTGCAATGGGGCGGAGGGGCCCTGCAGGTACCCAGCCCAGGACGCTGGGGTGCTCAGCTCCTGTGCAGGGAAGAGCAGCAAAGCAGGTGAGTATCCCAGGGCAGGTGCCAGTGCTGTCCCCAGGCACCCAACTGTGCCGCCAGGACATCTGGTGTCACATCTGATGGCCATCATTGGGCAGCCCCCCAAAGGCAGTGATGCAGCAGGAAAACCCTGCCAATACACCCATTCCAGCTCTTCCATTGGACCAGCAGAAAAACTCTCTCTAAAACAAACAAAAAAAAAGACAGCTGGGACTTTTTCCTTTATTTTTCATATTTCTGCTGGCTCAGAGAATTCAAGTTACCAGCTTTTCACTACTGGGAGGAAGGGGTTGGATCTGAGCTATTTTCCTTTTATCTGGGAAACATTTCCACAGGCTTGGCATTAGCGAAGGCTGAGCTGGACTGACCAGCCTCATTCTGCCAAGCCACTGCTAATTCCCTCATCCACACTCTTCCCCAGGAAGCATCTCCATGCTCTAGCACAACAGGCAGATTTCTCAGGCCCTGGGGTGAAAATAGCCAACACAGAGCATGGGCTGGCTACGAAGGGATATAAGGTTATATGTTCAATTTTTAGGAAAAGTGCTATGATCATAAAGAGCACCTTCTCCTTCTGTCTCATCGCTCAGCAACAGCAGCCTCCACCCCAAGGGACAGCCAGCAGTGGTCCCTGGAGGAGACAATGTGCTGTGGGGTAGTCCCCAGGCATCAGCAGGACCAGCATCACTCTGAGCACCCAAGAGCATCCACCTCTGCACCCCTGGGGCTTCGTGTGCCTGAGGTGAGCTCTGCTGGGGTGCTGCCTTGTTCAGACTTGCCTGCACTTGCCTGGGTACTGACTGAGTCTATTACTCAAAAAGGAGCTACCTAATGCCTGGCCCCGAAATGGCAGATCCCAGCCAGCACAGCAGTAGAAATAATAAATAACTTATGAAATGCCTGACGCATCTCCCACTCCTGGAAGGAGCCTGTGTTTACTGCTGCAGCGCCTGTGATCTTCTGCTCCTCCGACCAGCGAGGGACGGGGCTTGTCATGAGCCTGATTCCCGGGCTGAAGCACAGCAAGCTGCCAGCGCTTCTATAATTATCCCTCCAATCAATTAAAGAGCAGGGCTAAAGCAAAAGTGGGAGATGATCGCTGGGCCACGTTAAGGTCGAGGGCAGGAGGGAAGTGTCCCCAGAGGGTCCCTGAGCTGCACAGCTGCAGACACGTGCCTGGGAAGGGAGCAGCCCCTGGGAGCCAGAGAAGATGCCATGTGCTGGTGGTTTGACCTGTGCACATTGGCCCTTGTGTTTAATATGAATAGTAGGACAGCCTGTGCTCCCACACTGCAGGGAGGGAGGCGGTACCAAACCAGCCAAGGAGAAAAGCCATCGAGGCCATCCACAGCAGCAGCAGCCCGTGAAGCTGAATCCCCGTGGGAGTGCCCCATCTCCCCACGCAGTGCTGCTCCCCCATCCCCAGCTGGTCCCTCCTCTCCTGACCTACTTTGGGGCTGTGGTGAGAAGGCGTCGAGCCAGTTTCACATCATCCCCACCTCACCTGGCCCATGACAGAGATGCTGCGGAGCTGAATCACTTGCTGCGATGAGTCGGTGTTTACCCGGAAGGAGGTTTCGGCCTGGAAGATAACATCATCGTAGCGGCACGGGACACGTTCCTCATCCACAGAAAAGATACGCCCACTTGGCTTGAGCTCCCCACTGGGAAACACATCCTGCCACAGCGTGGGGTCGAACCACGCGTGCTGCTCGACATCAGCAAACCTCACTGTTTCACCTGGCAAAGCCACAGGAAAGGTTGAGCGTGACTCAAACCCAAACCCAAAGCCCCCCAGATACATCTGAGTTGGTAAAACCAGGCACTATCTGGCCCGAAGCAGAGGATCTCACCCTACAGGCAGTGAGTCAAGGGCTGGCCCTGGCACCACCCTCACAGGCAATTCCTGCAGCTTGGCAAAGCTTCCCAGCACTCAGGGCTGGGGTCTCAGCCCAAACCCCCCACCTGGCTGCAGGCCTCCAGCCCCAGACCTCCCCCTCTTTAAAGCTCACCCTTCCAGTTAAGGAGGAAAACAGCTGCCCGAATGCTGAGTAACAGCTAAACCTGATAAAAATGGGAAAAATTCATGTCCCAGTTTCCCAGCAGGCCTGCAGAAACGTGACTATCCCCGTTCCCTGTAGCAAGTAACCCCAAAACCAGTGCCCCATTTAACCATTAATTATTTGATCATTAACCATTTCCTTTCTGGCTAGTGTCATCATGCAGTGCCCTCTTCCTTCTCACCCTTCCCAGCAGCTGAACCTTTGCCAACTCAGCCAGCACATGGGCACTTAGTGACTGAATTATTTGCATTAATTTTGAAATTATGCTTTAAAAAAGTCCATTTGCAAAAGTTGTCCCAGAAACACCTGCTGATCTTGGGGGAGTAGCACACGGTCAGCAGGAAAAGCCCAGTGCAAAGCACAGCTGCCACAGCATCCCCGCTTGGGGGCAAACAGCTCCAAAGCAATCAAATTAGAGGGATGAAGGCTTTCAAAGTGGCTCTGGATAGTCTTATGCTACAGTCTTTCCTCTACTAAGACCCATTTGGGCTTCTTCTCCCTTTTTGCTCTTTTTTTGCTGGTCAGAGTGCAGGCACAGGCACTCTGCTTGGACTCTTCCTTTTCTGCAGGGGAACTAAAAAGTTACTTGCCACTGAAAGCATGAGGTAGCTCTTAAATACCAAAAATACATGTCCCCAGAAGACAGCTTTCAGACTAATAACAGGCACAAATGTGGTCTCTCAGCCATGAGCTGGAGGCTGGGAGGCAAGGGAAGGATGTCTTGTGTGTGTGTGGGGCCAAGGGCCAGCTCAATGCCATGGCTGTGGTTTGGCTCTCCAGTGTGTAACTCCGAACCAGTTTTCTTTGGTAACACTCTGGCAAAGAAAATAAAGGCTTTGATGTGGCTACATGCCTAATAGGCAGGGTAAAATACAAACAGTATTTGCCTCTCTGCTACAACTTCAAAGGCTTCCCTACTATAATTACTTTTTTAGAAGACAGGTGATCTAGCAGGAAAAAAGATCTGATGTGAGGGAGGTCTTCAAAGAAAAGGTAAGTACTGAAGAGGAGTGATTCACTTTGCTCTGAGGTGGGACAGCAAAGACCTTTGTAGAAGTGTTTGGGCTGAATTTGCATGATTAATCACGGGGCTGATGGGGTGCCTGGTTTGGGCACAAAATACCTGAATCACAGCCTGGATCCCAGTTGCCATCGAAAGCTGTGAATCCTGCACCAGCTGCCAGCACGAATTCTCCGTTCAGGGGCAGGTACTAGATGAAGGGATTCAGAGTTGTTACTGTGCAGTCCTGCTACCAGCCACCCAGGCTTGTAATCAAATAACAGTGCTAATTATTAGGCTGCCTATTACACTCACAGTCTATGAGGCACTTTACAGTCATCAGGAGCCACCCTCGCTGTGCCTCGTGCAAATGGGAAAGCATCAGTTCCCAGTTTTACAGATGGGGACACTGTGATGGGGAGAGGCAGTTTGACATTATCTTCCATAACACAGAAAAGCAGGAAGCATTCAGGAAGGCAAGAACAAGGAAAAAGTAAAATAAACTCTTTTGACAGCTTCTTCCTCCTCTTGCACACACTCCCAGCAGCTCAGGAATGGATTTATACATTGCTATGCCATGAAAAACCCAACCTTACTTGGCAAGCGCCAGAGGTCTCAATGGGTTCCCACCTCCACAGGCTGTGCTTGCCCCACAAAACATAACTCAGGGGCCCAAGCTATGCTTGGTGCCACGTCAGCTAGTGAACTGGCATTCAGCACAAGCTAAGGAAAGCACACAGCAGCATTTGGAGCAGCCTGCCGTAGCTAGACCCTCTTCATGTTGGGTAGGACATCATCAGCAGGTAGACAGAGTCATGATACTGGCCTGGCTTCAGCCTGGCCACAGACAAACCTCAACAGGCACACCTCTGCCATGAGAACCTTTTTGGCAAGAAACTCTGGTCACCTGGGTCACCAGCTGGCACTGCCAACTCCAGGACAGGCCCTAGCAAGTGATCAAGTCACACGACTCACTCACAGCACACAGGTTATTCAGCCCAGACCATTTTATGTTATATTTAGCAATTGCCAGAGAGAAACCCATGTTTTTCCCCAATATTTTTGAGTGAATGATGTTCAAAGCTCTCTTCTCTAACTCAGCCTATCCAGGGTTTTAGCATCACTCCCCAGACAGCAGCTGGAAGCCCTCCAGGACTGCATTATGCCAAAGTACTGGGTCCTGTGCTCAGGCAGAAACACGTTAAATGGGATTTTAAGGTTTCATCTACTTAATTGGTCTTTAAATATGTATGTAGGATAGAGAAAGCAAGATTTATGACTGACTGCTGCAGGTGACTGTGATAGCTCTCTGTCCTTAGGACACTCTTGCCTTAGGATGCTCTATCCCACTCAGGGACCACTATGGGGATGGAGTGGGGTAGGCAGGCATGGCAAAAAGTTCTTCATCCCCAAACTGTAGGAAGGTCTTTAGAAGTTTAGTTCATTGGTGGTGCAGTGCTTTGAAGACCATAGCCCAGGTCCCCTCTTGGTTCAGGAACTGTGAGAAGCTAAGATGGAGAGCAGAGGGTGGCTGCCACCGAGAGCCCTGCAGTGCTCCTCTGCACCATCTGTTTCAGACCCAGCAACAGGACACTGGGCTGGACAAGAGGGGATGGAACTATGAATAGCGGAGGTTTGGGTAACATCTGCCCCAAGGGTATTGAGTCTCCTCACTGGCCGGGAAGAAGCCTTTGCCTATGGACACTGCTCCATCAGACCATAGCACATGTCCTGCCATCATGTACTCTGAATGTCTATTACTCTTGAGTAAAGCAAATTTTTCCAACACTGAAGCACTGAAAGAGGCTGAAAGGTCTGCCAGGACATGAATGGCAACATGCCCTTTAGCTGCAGTTATAAAAGCCATGTCTAGTGAACTTCTGAGGCTCAGGACTTGGCCTGCTTTGAGCTGGGTGAGGACAATGCTACCAGCTTCTGTCACAAGATGCTTCACTTCAAGTGCTCTGGCTTGTTTTCCTGTGAGCCCACACAGAGTGGGTGGTGGGAGACTTTGGAGCAGTGAGCTGACACCTATACCCAGGGCAGTACCAGCAGCATGGCCAGCCAAGTCCCTTCTCCCAGACTCGCTGTGCCATTTCAGACTGGAGCCCCTCACCACCGCTCCTTCCCCAGTTTGCAGGCTGGCATCCTGAACCCTACAGTGCACGACAGGGCCAAGCAGGAATGGTGGCCAGCTGGCTGCTGGGGTCTATCTGAGCTGCTCAGAGTGGGGTTTTGGATGGGGTGCAGTGGATCATTTCACCAACGCAAGGTACCAGCTCTTCGCAGCAGTCAGCTCTGGGCACTCAGGCTCAAAACCGCAGGGATCTTTGGGTGGAAGAATGAAAATCAGGCAGTAGCTGCTGGTGAGGAAGATGATTACACAGCAGGACCATGATTGGCCTTCTCTTGCTTTCCCAGGCTGCAGAAGTTGGCATCTGAGAGTGTTGTGGCTGGATCAAGACTGCTAAATTGGGAAGTCTCTGCTCTCATCCCTGCCTGCCTGGCAGCTCTCTTCCCTGCAGTTACCAAACACTTGGACTATCGCTGTAGGTCAGAGCTTTCCAGATGTGCTGTGGTGGCCATGCAGTAAATGACAAGGACGCACAGGGTTCTTTATAAACTAACGAGCGGGGAGGAAAACACATCAAGGATTCACACAGTGGGGCTGAGTTCAGTGTGTCAAGAAAGAAGATGAGGTGGATTTGCTTGGTTAGGGATGCACACACATGTACACACACAGATGCACAACACTGGTCCCATAATCAATCAAGGTGGTGCCCTCCTGCATGTGTTTGGGAGGTTAAGTGGGCCTGGATAGGGTGACAGCACCCACAGGGGCAGCAGCACATGGCACCAGTCCAGGCCACAGAGAGAGTTATGAGAAAATGCCTTGTGCCAAACCTACCCCACACCTGCTGCACATGTGCTCTGGAGACATCTGCCTCCCGGCTCTCTGGAGAAAGTGCAGCTTCTCCAGCCACCACTGGAGATCTCCCTCTACTACTGAGGCCAAAACCCAAGGCTGGCTGGACTTCCCAAGCCCAGAGGAAGCTGTCCACATGAGTGTGAGCATGGCAGGGAAATGAGTGAGCACACATAGTGTCCCTTCACACTCAGGGAGTGCCCAAACACTGCAAGCACCAACCCTGGAATTAAGATGCAACACAACATAATGCATGACATTGTATGGAGTTACCACATCTCCACAAAAGGGAAGTGCAGGAAGAGCCCTGTACTCCTGCTGCGTCACAGGAATTTCTGGGGCTGGTCCCCACAGATATGGCTCCTTGCCCAGTGAGACAGCTGTGCTGCTCACCACCACCAGCCCTCCCTGAGATTCACACCACTGGGCAGTGTTTCAGAAGTGGTTCCATGGATCTTTGCAAATAATTTGCCCTTTCTCTTTTCCTAACAGAAGTTAAGCACCTTGGCTCACTGCAGAGGACAAATGAAGACTCTGGTTGGGCAGTGGCTTTCTGCCTTTGGGAGTTTAGTATAGAAATTGCATATAGGTTGGGCAACTTTCCAAGAACATTTTGAACTGAGCAATGACAGGTACCAATGGACTGGAGCCAAAAAGCTGGCAGTTTCATCTGCTTTCCCTTCCTCCTGCCAACCTGTACTCCAGGGCCATTAATACAGTGATTGCTTAGAGTCCCATTAGTCATTTTCCATCCCTGATACTGGTAAATCACTTATCTCCTCAGTCATTGTTATCAAGTGTAATGACAACTAAAACACAGTCATCATTTTTCTTATCAAAGTCAGAAAAAAAAGAAAAAAAAAAGAGGAAAGACCCCATGTGGCTCTTGGTCCAGCCCCAGGATTGCAACACTGAGAAGGAATCCACTCCCCCAACATGTACTGGAAAATGAAACTAACCTCTGAAATGTGAAAGAAAAAAATAGCAAAGGCCTGAGAGATGGCCTTTCAAGTGTGTGGCTTTGAACCAGCCTCCAGCACATCCTGGCTCTGCTCAAGTCACAAGTATTGGGCTGAGATGACTGGCAGAAGCACTGTGATTGGCATGTCACTGTCATCAGTACAGGAAAAATGCAGCACTTCTGTTTTAATGCAGGTGAGTGACACTTGTGATTGCATCCAGCTTTCCCCCAGCCTTACTTTGATTTGCAGCATCAATGCATTTAAACTCCTTGCTCAGGTGAAATGGTGCCACCATCCCCACCAAGACTGCCTGTGCACACTGGGCTCAGCAGTGCAGCATCCACGGCTGCACCAGAGGGCAGGTCAATAGCCATGAGGCCCCCGGGTACATCCTCTCAGCCCTCACCCAGCCTGGGAGCACCTTTGGGGCTGGTGCTGGTGGCATTCCATTGAAAAACATCACTGGGGTAGGATACGAGTGGGTTATTTCTCCAACATGGAGTGCCATAGCACAGCAAAGGCAATAATACACAAAGGAAACGATTTCCATATCGTATTTCTCAGTCCTGCTCTGCTGGGGCGGCAGCCCATGGACAGCAGCAGGCAGCCCCTGCCATGCTGCCCACAGGTGGGAATAGCAGGGATTTTCCCAATGCCCTCTGGGGTTGGGGGTATCAGCACAGCTGATGGTGGTGCCTGGGTGGTATCCAGCTTCTGGCTGATGGCCCTGGAAAGGCACAGGGCCAGGTTAACCCACAGATGAATCCTTCTGACGTTTCTGGAGCATTGCCAGGGGCTTGTTCACAGCAGCATTTCTTGGGTTCATTACTGAGGGTTTATTTGTTCACTTTCTTGCCTATATGAAGCTCTCACCTGCATCCTCAGGATGCCGTCCTTCCTCCCAGCTCCACGTGCCACCCCACACCCCCTGAGCCAGCCTGCCCCTGCCATGGCCCCTGATCCCACACCAGGTAATCCAGATCCCCTGCGAGAGGAGTCAGCAAGGCAGGATGACCTCCAGCCATCCCAAAACCTTGGTGTGAGCCAAGGAGGGTGACCTGTTGCTGGACTAGCACCATATCATTGAAAAACCTCCCTGCCCAGATACATGGTCCCATGAGGAATGAGGCTTTAGCAGCCCAAGGAATCCAGACAAGAAATGCAGTCTATACCCCCATGAAGCCCATGCTCAGGCAGGTTGGTGCAGCACAGACCAGGGCGCAGAAGCTGGTGCTCCTCTCCATGGGACCCATCAGTGGTGGCAGGCAATGCCCACCAGACCTCCTGTGATCCCAGCAATAGTTCACCCCTCTTCTTCCACCACAGTGCAGGCAGGGGCACAGGGGAAGGAATGGTGTGTCAGGAGATGTCATCATTTCAGTGTCATCCTCTGCACTTGGCTGCTCCCCCTGCCTGTGTCCCTGCCGCCCCTCCTGCCAGGCAGGGCTCAGAAGCAGCCATGCTTACATTAATGCCAGAGCCAGCTACCCTGACGTGTCTGCTCATCACATTTTATGCTGTGTTTCAGGGTACAGTCTCCCCAGATTACCTGCCCAACCTGGCCTTGCCACCACATCCCCTGGCACAGGAACCTGGCACATCAGGTTCCCTACACATTACAGTCCTGCCTGTCCCTACAAAGCAGCTCCTGTCTGTCCCATAGCTCCTGGCCATCTCACACAGGCACTGGCTGGCACAGCTCCTGCCAAATCACCCCACAGACCTCAATGAAAGCCATGGGGGGATAAAAAAGAACAATGGACCCAAAAAGCCCATTAATTTGATTGCAGGTCCCCAGCACACACTTCTAGATTCCGCACCAAACAGGTCCCAGCATTGTGCAGAAATTAGGTGTCACAGGGACACTGGAACCCCCTTGGGAAGTGGATCCAGGTAAATCAGCCCAAGGTACTTGAGCTACGGATGCAGAAGGCACAGAGGGGCTTAAAGCTATTTGCCAAATCTATTTCAGGTTAGTTCAGCTCCTTTTCCTGAACTTCCCTCCACAGACAAGGTCAGAGGAAGAGGCTTGAGGTGCGGGCAGGGGAGTCATGCCCAGCAGCGAAGGGATGACAGACGGTCCATGGAGCTGCTGCCCAGCCAGACCTGTCCCAGCATCCGCTGCAGCCCAGGATGCTGGCAAGCTGCTCCACTCATCACAGACTTTAATAACTTCTCCTGATGGAAACCAGCCCAGAAGGAGCAAATAAACTCGTGGAGATGACTGTAAAAGACTGTTTCACCACACTGCTTTCCTAGGGCACACCTTCAGCGTGAATGCTGACGGAGGAAACACTGCAGGATTCAGGCTTGGAATTAAGTGCTGGCACATACGCACACGCACATGCACTCCCCTGAAATATTTACCTTCATCTCAGGAGAAGGAAAAATAATCCCTTTTCTGGGTGTCTCATTACCCTGCTGTCGGGGAAGCGGTGTGGGAGGGAGGGCTGGTGCCTGGGACGAGCGCGAACTGTGGCAATTCATTAGAGCCGGTGCCCCTGGAGAGCAATTGGCATTTCAAGATCAATCTCTGCCAGGAACCGAGCGGGAGCATCCTGCAGCAAAGCCGAGTACATTCTGCTCTCGCAATTAGGCAGCTAAAAATATAAGGCTGGGGGAGGAGTCCCTGGTCAAACCCCAGTGCCCCACGCAACCCCAACCCTCACTCAGCCTTGCAGCCCCTCGCCAGGCAGGCAGGGAGGGGGTACAGGCAGCTGCTGCCCTGCAACACAGCTCAGGGATGAAGCAGAGCTGGAAAGTTGATGTTGGTGCTGCTGAATAACCCTGGCCAGTGCCCTGACCCTGGCACCATAGGGCCCAAGCGAGGCTGTTCTGCCACATGACTAAACCTGACTCCTGCCACCCCAAAAATAGAATCAGCGTCATCCATCCCTGGCCTGCACTTTAGTGTTGGCCAGATTGGACACAAACTGCATTGGGGCTGGTACTGGGGCAAACACCAGGCCCACAGCTACAGCCATGCCCTGGCCTGCCTCTCTTTGGAAGCAGTCATAGCCAAAGAGTCCAAACCCCTCACAGGAGTCCTTCTCCTCCATTAGGGAGACAAGCCAAGCCAAAGTCTGCTTTGCTGTGGAGCACTTATATATCAGGCACCACCACCTCCATCTCCACCTCCATCTCTTTTTCACTTTTACTCCCAGGCACCTCCGAAAGCTGGCTAAATACTGGTCTGCATCTTTAGGCAGCTAAATACCATAGAAAATCCAGCCTAATCACAACGGTTGTGCTCCAAAGCCACTTATGCTTAAGCTGGATTTGGACTTAGTGTGTGACTGAATTAGGGACCCACATGAAACTTCAAACAACTGCTGAACTGGGCAAGCAATGGGTCTGAGCAGGGAGGTGAGCTCCGTGTCCCTACAGCCTGGCCTCCTCCCAAGAAGGCATCTCTCAGCACTCAGCCCAGGAGATGGATGGGGAGGGGAGCTGGAAGGCTCACTGTACAGAGGTGAGCTTTCACATAAACATCTACAAGGGGAGCGACGGTGGCACAAGAGGACCCCATGGCACTCTGGGTCTCACTCCACTCAGCCGGGCAGTTGAGACGGGAGATCTCCTGCTGCCCCTTCACTATCACGGCACCACCACGGAGCATCCTCCCCTATCCTTGCCACAGCAGGCACTGTCCTCATGAAAGTCAATGAGAGCCCAGTCCCTCCTCAGCCGTGAATTTCCTCCTGAGCTACTACAGCAAACAGCACTCTCCTTTTTTTTGGCCAAAGGCTGTATAGCATCTCCATGGCGACTCTAAAGCTTAATGTATTCTTGCTGATTTAAGTGATTAATGCTCCAGCGCGCGTGGCCAGCAGCCGAACAGGTGCAGCCCAGCCTCTCTGCAAAAAGCCTCATGACCAATTCATTTTCTAAGCAGCTGGTTGCCAAATTTCATGCCATCCATGAGTGGCAGCCCTGCTCAGGTGCTGGGTTTCATTCCTTTTTCATCCCTAACCTTGGCAGTCCCTGTATCACCTGGTGACAGCAGAGCACAGCAGTGCACAGGAGGAAAGTGCCCGAGTGGAAATTAAAAAGAAATATTAACCGCTGCACTAAGGAAGGTGCTGGGACAGTTCACAGGGAAATGCTGGGGCAGTGATGCTCAGAAGGAAGGCGTGAGCTGCAGTACAGGTTATAGATGGGGACAAGCTTGGCTGCTCACCTGTGGTGCGATTCGGTGTGGGAGAGGACTGATGCTCTCACAGCTCATGCTTTATTCCCTCATGGATGCCCCAGCAGTCCTCTGCACCTGCACAGCGCTGGGACTATAAAATTCACTGGAACCCTGGAGCCTGTGCAGTTGCCTGCCAGCAGTGGGGGCCCAGAGAAACCCCAGGGCAGCAGAGGGTCCCCAGGGGCTCCCACGAGCGCTGTGGATCCTTTGATGGGGATGAGTTGGGGGCCACTCCGGCAGCCTGACCCATCACTCAGTCACGATGGGAACCATCCACCCGAGCTGCCAGCGGATGGCTGGCACAGCCATGGGTGTCACTTTGTATTGTGCAAAAGTTGTGCTGGTTCCCCTCTCCTCAGGCAGCCGTGGGGCTGCTCAGCTCTCCAGCTTGGCTGTGGAAGGCTCATCCATAACGACTGACGCTGCTCTGCAATTATGCACTTTGCAGGCCTCTGATGGAAGTACTTTAGAAATATTATACATTCATCTGTAAGTAAAATAAAATCTGCTGGAGTGGTATTTTGCTCTTTTCTTCTCTGGGTAAATTCCACATCATTTATTACATTATATTTGTACGTATTTCCCCAGTATATCCTTTCCTTCAAAAATTCATATTTAAAATGCCATATAAATAAAGTATCTGCTCCAAATATTTGTGGAGGGATTAAATGTGGCACATGGCGTTATTAAAGCATCAAAACTATTAGTGGTGTAGACAGCCTGAACAAATTACACCACATAAATTTCAAGGACTTATTTGGATTTAATGGCCAATAAAAGAGCAAAGCTGCCCTGAAACAGAGAGAGAGAACTTGTCCACAAGCTCATCTTGTCTGGGGAATGAGGTTTTGCAAACAGGACCCAGCCCATCTCTCACTGTCCCAGCCTGGGAGAGGGCTCACTGGTGACCCATCCCCCACTGGCGCTCTGGGGATGTGGGTTTGCTTTTCCCTTTAATTCCTCCCTGTTAAATTTTACCTTCCGAACCGTGGAGATTGAGAGCCTGTGTTTTCATGTCTGCCTGTCAGCCTGCTCTGGGCAGGGCTCCTCTTCTAGCAGGGGAGCCAGGTTGCCTCTGAGGTGACATTTATCTCACTCAACACACATATTTCAGCAGGGTGTTGTGCCTGTCCTGCCACAGCCAGGTTAATAATGCTGCAGAAAAATATAAGACCCAATGGCACTTGAAAGAAAATTTTTCAAGAAACATTTTGGGATTTCCCAGAATGGTTTGTTTTCATTCCAAGATATTTTGGTGTCAGCTTCACTTAGCCTCTGCCTGGGGCTAGTGCCTGCTCTGTGTCGTCAATGCTGTGGGTTGGTGCTCCTCAGCCAAGTACTGCCAAGGTCTCCATCCCATGGAGGGAGCATTATCCCTTCTTTGGGGAAGAAAAATTATTTTCTTTCAAATGAAAATGGGGTTTGGGGTGCTCTTCCCCATCCCCCCTAATTAAAAACAAAAACAAAAAAATCCAACAAAGTTTGGTTCTATGGTGCAGAGAAACCCAGGTTGCTATGGGACTGCTGCCCCCTGCCCCATCTGAGGCACCTTAGTCTGGCTGGACCACAGAGCAAAATGTCAGTCCATGGAATGACTTTAAACTGAAACAGGGCAGGTTTAGGTTAGCTATTCGGAAGAAATTCTTTACTGTGTGGGTGATGAGGCACTGGAACAGACTGCCCAGAGAAGCTGTGGATACCCCAATCTATGGAATTTTTCCTTGAACTCTGTCAAGCTTGGTGCTGTGACCACTTCCCTGGGAGCCTGTTCCAGCGCCCAGTCACTCTCCAGGTGAAGAATCTCTTTCTAGTATCCAACCTAAACCTCCCCTGACACAACATCTGGCTATTCCCTCGGGTTCTGTCACTGGTCACCACAGAGAAGAGATCAGTGTCTGTCCTGCCCTGTTCCCCTCATGAGGAAGTAGATGGGGCTTTGAGCAGCCTGATGTAGTGGAAGCTGTCTCTGCCTATGGCAGAGGCGTTGGAACTGGATGTTCTTTAAGGTCCGTTCCAACTCAAACAATTCTATGACTCTGTGGAGAGGGGGAGAAGGGAATGTTCCCCCAGCTGGCCCTGCCTTCGCCCACCCTCTGGTACCACTGCACTCTGCCTTACCATGTCTGTCAGCACGTGGGGAGACTTGACGAAGACTGAGACGACCTGCAAGAAAAGCAAAAGTAAAAAGGTGCTTTGTCCTGTCACGTAAAGGGCTTTTCCAATGCCCAACAGCATTTTGCAAAAAGAATAAAATAAAATTAATTGAAAATGTCCAATACCTTGTCCTTCTCAAAGTGAACCACGTCACTGGCACAGGGGACTCTGCCTTTATCCCAGTTGGAGGCGGTTTCAAAATTGGTGTTGGGGACCCACTGCTTGTACACGGCAGTGGCAGCACCTGGGAGGAGCAGAGGAACCAGTGTAACCCAGTCCACAGGAGGCACTGGGAGCACACTCTGGGATGTGTTTTAGGATGGCTTGGCCTGTTTGGGCCAGATTTGGGGATCTTCCAACCCAACAGCAGCTCCTGTGTTTTCCCAGATGAGCAGTCACAGCCCTTCTCTGCACAGGGGATTTTTTTTTTTTTTTTTGGCTGGGTGATGGTTTTTACCCGCCCAGATAGGAAGAGGGACAAATACTTGGCTGGCAGAAGAAAGGCAATGAAGTGTCCTTCAGGCAAAGGGCAAGAATAACATACAAGTGGTTGTTAAGCAATCCTTGCAGTGGGTTTTGTTGTCACTCAGTCTAATTAAATAAGTAGAGATTCCTCTTTTTGTTTCCAGTAGATACCGAGCGGGCACATAGGACTGGCAGGACCACAAGGATAGGGCAAGAGGTGAAATGGCATTTGCTACGGGACATGTAACACAAAATACACGTTTGGGGGAGGATTCAGTGGTGTCCTGCAGCCTGAGGCATCGACAGATTGGAAAACAGGGTTCTTCCCCATGAGGTTTGCTAGGATAGTGGTGGCCCTGCCCATGGATCCCTGCAGGGATGACCCTACTGGCCAGGGACAGGACACAGCAGAGGGGGTTTTTACTCTAGCTTGCCCTGTTGGCACAAGCACGGCAGAGCAGCCTCCCGATTTGACATTGCCCAGGCTTGGCTGGAGGACGCATGTTCAGCTGAAGATAAATCTCCAGCAGTCTGAATTAAATGGCTTCAGGCAAGTGAGTTATGAGACTGGAAAAAAGATAACAAACCAAAAAAAAGAAACCCTTTACTTTTATTATAGACCATCTTTTCTCTAGGAGAAAGACCCACTAAAGTACAAAATATGTAGAAAGCCAGCGGTGGAGGGGACTGGGGCACTAAATGTGGGGTGGAAGGGGATTACTGGGACCCCCCAGCCCGGCCTGGGGAGGGAGGGGTGTTTTTCTGGATGACTCCAGTTGATGGAGGGAGCTGCACTGCAGAAAGCCTGGGCCCAGCTACTTCAAATGGGTCCCTTCCAACCCCGAATATTCTGTGATTCAAGATTAAGAGATGATGGGGAGAGATGCAGCTGCAGAGGCTTTATCAGCACAGCGATCTCCTTCTTGGGGTGTAATTTTCCCTGTCTGATGCTGCCAGGGGCTCTGCTGAGACCATTTGCTGTAGGTAGCCATCTCCAGGTGAACAGGAAATGATGTATTTTTAACCAGAATGAAAGTCCTAATGTAGGAACTGGGGCTGGAGCCCAGGTGCAAGGTGCAGAGGGGCTCCCCCAGCCTGACACCAGGCTGTGGCCACTGCTTCAGCTGCCTGAAGGATCCCTCAGGCAGAGCAAACACACCCCTGTCGTCTCCTCTTTAAAACCCACCGAGAGCAGAAAAGACCCTAACAATGGTAAGAGCAGGAGCCAAGCATCTGCTTGTAGTGCTGTGGGCACGAACACCTTCCCGGCTCAGAGTCGAGAAGAGCTTAACAAAGGGACAAAAGCCCCCGGATGGTAATGGCAAGTTGTTCCGCGCCTGCTGCCCCGGGAAGCGGGGAACGGAGAGGTTAAAGCTCCAGCCAGAATGCTCAGCCAGCCCCAGCGCACACAGCTCTCGTCCCGCAGCTGCAGGTCGCCGTGTCAGAATTTCCCACGCCGTGGAGGTGGCTCCGCATCCCACCCGCCTGCAGCGGCATCTCCTTCGGCCGAAGGTTAATCTCCCGGCGCAGAGCCTTTTGCCCCATGCAGAAGCTCTGATGCATTCCTGCACCCTCCCCAGCCCTGGAAATATCAGTCTGCTATTTAATCAGCCCTGTCTCCCGGGAAGCGCGGTCCTGGAACATCAAAGCGACATGCATATTCAACAGGGAGCGTGTCCTGCGGCGCGGCGCCGCTGACTTCAAATGAGAGGAGCAGCAGGCACCATCCGGCTATCCCAGCCCCATTCCCCTGCCTCATTCATCCAGCTCTGGCCGGCTGGAAATGCCTTTTCCCGTTGGCGCTACAGACACGCTTTAAGTGACAGAACTCCAAAACACGACTGTGCCCGGAGCACACCCGAAACGGGGAAGTCACCCGTGGGTCGGCGCTGCTCGCCGGTGGCCGAGCCCTGTGCGTACTCACCGAGGAGCTGCAGGACCCCGAGGAGGGAGAAGGGGCGCTCCATGGTGCAGCACCGCCCGTCCCTCGCTCCCGGCCCCTGCCCGGCTGGACCTTGCACCTTCCCGGGGCACGTGATGGGATCAGCCCGGAGCAGGATGTGGGGAGAGGGGAGCAAACCAGCATGGGAGGCGGGTTTCACATCACCACCTCGCTCTGTTCCAGAAGCTCGTTTGCGCTCAGCTCCTTTCCCAGTCTCCCCGTTTCCCTGGCGTCCATGGGGAGCCCAGGAAAGGCTCTGAAGAAGGAGCTGGGGAGGCAATAGTGGGAGTCCTCACATTGGCTCACCAGCCCTCGCCGTCCACACTCCCCGCACCCATCCAGGTCCAGCTAAAGGATGCCGAGGGTGAACACACTGTGTGCACATCCCACGCTGCTCTCCCCTGCTGAACAATGGCTACCTTGTAATTAGCAATAATGGTCTCAATGTACTTTCAATTAGCCGTCTGAGAAGGGAGCAGCTCCCAGGCACGACGTGTAATTGTACTTTGGCCACCAGCTGATTTGCTCATTACCCAACCCCGCACTGCTCCTGTGCGGGCTGCCGAGAGCTGAACGGGGCTGATGGATGCGGCACCAGTGCGCGTGGATATAGGAGGAGGAAGGGACACAACATCCTTGTTCTCTGTCTCAGCAAGGAGCCCTGCTGCGTGCCAGTGCAGGCTCGTATCTTTAGTAAGGGGCAGAGAAGGATGGGGGAAGAGCAATGGCACCCTGGGAAGGGGACAGCAATAAGGCTGGTGGCAGAGGCCAACACCTGGGGGGCAGCTGGGGGGCTCAGTAGCCCTTCAGCTGACACTGGTACCAGCAGGGAGAGGGCAGAAGATTTGTGATTGCAGGGGTCAAGGCCTCCTCCTGGAGGCCAAGGAGGACACTGGAGAAGTGCTTGGAAAGGACATCAGCAGAGGTGTCACAAACCACAAGAAGCTCTGACCTGACACCAGCACAGTTTTAGGAGTATAGGAGGGGCAAGCAAACCATCTCCATCCTACTCTTTGTGCTCCCCTTGCTTCCTATCTTCCAACTCAGCAGACTTGGGGAGAGTGGAGACCAGGAAGCCATCACTCCTGGGTAATCTGCTTTCTGTCTCCCAAAACCTTAACCCACTTCCTGCCATTTCCCACCTCTACTGCAAGCACAGGGGTGAGAAGAGCCATAGGGTTCCTGTTCCCAGGAGGTCCCAGCACAGTCCCAGGTGATGCACCATGCCCTGTGAAGGAACATGGAGGTTCCCCTGTCCAGAGCTCTGTCCCCGCTGGAATCGTAAGTGTGGACCATGAACTGCCAGGACTCCTGAGCAGCAGCTCTAAGCCTGGGCAGCAGCCAAAACACAGTCAGCACTTTCTGCGCAGGGAGCTCAATGCTGAGAGATGTCCTCGAGGTGAAAGGCTCCTGCTCCCTAATTAGCATTCACAAATCTCTCCCAGGGGACTCTTGGGGTGAATGCTGGCTGCAGTGAGATGTCCTGTATTTTAATAGTGGAGGGAAAAAATATAAGTCATGGATACTCAGCAGTAACAGCTTGGAGAAAGGACTGCATTGTGCAGAGGGCAGGTGCATGCTTGTCTGTGGCCTTGGCATTCTTCAGCACAGCCGAGTTGCGCAGGTGGGGAAGAACCTCTCATAGGACCCTGTGCAGAGAGCCCTGAAACCCGGTGTTTTGGGAGGTGCTCTGCAGCTTTTGTACCCTGCAGCTGCTGCTTCTCTGTGCTGCTTGTTCGGCAGCTCCTGTTCCACCAAAGCTGATACTTGATTTTAAATGAGCCAGCATTCATCTGGCAAGCAGGCAGAGGTCTAAAATCCCCAATCTTCCCGAATTTATCCAAGGGCCTGTGAATCCTGCTCGAGGATGGGCAGTCCCTGCTCTCCCTGCTCCAGCATTAGGACAGGACAGGGCAGGGCAATGACAGAAATCCCAGCAAAACTTTATTATTGGGGCAGCTGGGGTATTACTGGGGCAGCTGTTCACTGGAGCATTACTGCTGGGAGTGAGGGGACAGAGTAACCCAGCCCTTGCTGTGGATCTGTCCCCAAGGCCTGAGCACTCTCCTCTCCATCCCAGCTTTTGTCTTTGTTACCATCCCCAGATGCTGCTATGCCTGAGGGCCAGGCAGGCATAACAGGAGCGAGGTTTGGATCAGGCAGTAACAGGGAGAACGAAATGAAGATGAAAGGAAAGGAGAAAGCAGTCCCCAGAAATTAAAGGAGCTGCCCTAATGCAGAGATCAGCACATTTTACTCTTTGCTGCCCACCTCTCCTTGTGCTCCCCAGTGCTGGCTGCACACAATGCCCCTGGGGAGGGCAAGCACATTGCCACTGCAGAGAGGAAACAGCACACAGTGGATGCTTGACCTTCCCAGAACTGAGTTATAAACTGGTATCAAAGCCAGTTTCCCTTAGCCAGACTGCAAAGCCACCTCCTAAAGCCTGTCAGGGACATCCAGCACCTCTTGGAACTCGTACAGCAGTGTGTCTTCTCACCACTTAGTTGCAGCCTGCAACACAAGGTACTTCCCCAGTATGAGTCCTCAGCTCCAGCACTTTGCATCTGGAAAGGGAGCCCAGGGCTGATCATGAAGCAGTGATGTTTGTGAGCACCAGTGCCCAGGGTGGGTGATCACCCCCCAACACACACACACTCCCTGCAGCCCGCTGAGCAGCCGAGCAGCGATGGCACTATCCCCAGAATGTTGTTGAGTGCATGGAAAAATTATTCCATGGTAACCATACTACACGCTGTGAAATAGCGGGGAGAGGGCAGAGGCATGCCAAAACCTGGATCAAACCCCCCAGTGCCGAAGATACCTCCCCTGCAGGGGCCACGCTGAACCCAGGCACACAATGTTTGACAATTTCCTTGGCACAGTGCTTGATATTGCTTAAGGTTTGAACAGGAAGCTAATCCTAAAGAAAAGGGTAGCAGTGCCCTGGCAGGTGACAGCTCCTCTAGGTGTTACCTCTCATGGCTGCCCACAAAGCAGGCAGCCCCTGGCAGCAACCAGAGAAAATTCCCACGTGGTACTTCCTTTAATTTAAAAAAATGGAAATTATAAAGTCTCGTGTACAACAGCACAATCTATACTGCCAGAACCAATTCCTGGTGTCAGAGGAGCTGTGTGTGATATCAGGAGAGGCACAGCCCCTTTTCAGGGCTGGTCAGGAGCTAAAGCTGAATATCCAGTCAATCCATGGAGTTAAACCCTCTTTGGAGCTCCACGCCAGTTCAGCAAGAGGAACTCAGCCAGTGCTTACAGGTCTCCAGCAGCTACACCATCATCTTCCCCTCCGGGCAGCAAGGCTGGAGAAGTCACCCGAGGGGATCACATTTGATCTCAGAGCTATCTGGAAGGCACGCTCTGACTCACTTCTTATCCTGTACTGTGAAGTAGGGGAACAAGAGCTTCCTGCTGGGGGTGTCCACGAGGAGCAGCTTTGAAGTGAGGTCTGTGGGGATGTAGGGATGTGAGCAACCAGGTTTGCTTCTCAGTCCTGAGCCCATGCCACACTGCACATTGGAACCAGCCCATTCCATTCAGCTCTGTGCTTGGGAAGATCTCTGTTTATCCTTGAAGGACTGAATGCCCCTTAGCAGCCATCAGTACCTACCCAAGGGACACCTGCTAAAGGGGTCATGGCTGGGGCCAGGTTAATGCCTCACCTGTGTTCCTGTGGGCTGATGGTGCAGGGTATGCTGAGGCAGATGCCATTTCCACCAGGCAAGTAGAAATACCCGGTAGAAATTCATATAATCTCCTCTGCAAAGCTTCTGTGTTGGCACAAAGCATCCATCGAGTGTCCGCAGCAACGTCTGCAAACAGCTCCTGCCTCCCATCACACAGCCATGCTGCCAAAACACAAGTTTCCACCAGCTGCAGCCAGCACCACCAGCTGTGCTCAAAGCCCACAACCCAAGGTGCCGCCGGTGGGTTGGAAGTCAGTCCCTGAAGTCTCTTCTGTGCTTGCCAGCCCAGACTGTGGGAATTCAGCTTCCAGCCTGGGCCATTCTCCGTTCTTGGGAGCCTAAAGGACACACAAGAGCACACACTGAGATTCTACCAGAGCCCAACCCACAGGAGCAGAGATCTGAGTGGGCTCAGCTCCCCCAGGTGCCACGTTTTCCAGGGGGATCAAAGGAAGACACTCGGGTTATCACCTGTTTGGGCTGAACAAGGACAAGCCAGACTCATTATTAGACAGTGACAGCCTACAGGGCTCAATCCAGGCACGCAGGAAGGAACCGCACAACTGACTCACGGAAAACCAGCTTTGGGGAAGGATTGGGGAAATCACCTCTTTCACCACTTGTTTTGTTCACTGCATATTTCCCCATTCCTCAAACAATTCCAGGACTTGGTCACACTGAAGCAGGCGGAGAACAGGACATAGGTCCACACGCAGGACTGAGCATTTTCAAAACCTCTGACTCCTTCTTACCAAACAGCAAGCAAACCTGGGGCTTGAAACTCTGGAAAAACTTCCCCAAAATTGTTTTACCCTCCCCTGCAGTTCTTGCCGGGTTCAGGCAGTGTTTGTTTCTGCCCTGTAGCCCAGGAGAGCTCCTCACCCCTCTCCTGGCTGCTCACAGTGGCAGTCCCGGAGCTGGCACTCTGCTCCTGTCACACCAAGTACCGTATTGCCCACAGGGCGAAAACACACCACAAAGCTGACAGTCACCTTCTGTGGCCTGTTGTGAAGAAGAAACCTTTTATAAAGACTTGTTGGGGCCAGGAAGGGCATCATATGTCATTTCAATTATGATTCTTTGCTGGGGGAAGAGGAGCAGGGAGGCAAGGAGACAATTAATGTTTGCCTTCATGTTTAAAGCCATTTGTTTCCTCTCTGCCTATCCTGCTGCAATGGTGTGATGACAGAAATGTCACATCTGAGCAGCACCAAGCTCCCCAGTTCGGGAGGAGGAGCAGCCCTGGGGATAACACAGGCTGCTCTTCCTCAAGCGGACTCTGCTGGAAGGTAACCCACTTCATTAAGACAAGGAAGTTCACCACCCTTTCATGCTCCACAGCAGAGATGTGAAGAGCCTCAAGTGCCAGCCGTGGGAGTACGAGTGGAAAGTGTGATGAGCAGGGCAGCGGATGCTGGAGCATCCAGAGAGTCACGTACAGTGACTGCTCTCGGTAGCAGAAGGGAACATCCACCTCAGCACATCCTGCACGCAATGAGGATGGTGTGCCACCTTCTCTCACCATGCCCACCTTCCTGCATTTGCCTTTTCTCTGGCATCCCCATTTTATCAAGGAAAGGCACTCTGCCGCCCAGCACTTTCAGTCTACCTGCTGCAAACACCAGGAGGGGCTGGCCAGGTCATACTCTCATATTTGTGTGCCTGCAGCACAGCAGGGGATTTTGGGATTTTGCCGAGACATGTCAGTCTTGTCTCTGAGCACAGACAGGACATTCCTGCATTGCTAAACCCACTACTACCCCTGCAGTGACGTGAAAGAAGGGAAACTGAAATTTCAGTAAGAAAGGGGTGGGAGTGATGCTGGGGAAGAAACAGGACAGTGTGGTGCTCAGTACAAATGACGTGCTTAATACACCACCCCTGGGGATCAGGGTTTTCATCACTGGGCTGGATCTGAAACGTGATGGAAATAATATTGCTCCACTCATTTCAGAACAGTGTGTTGTTTTTACAGAGTGAATCATGTTCCATGACTTCAAACACACACCTGAAATGCGGTTCTGAGTTGAGAAGAGTCACTAAAGACACTACAGAAGAAGAAATAATAAATCTCTATCTTCAGACATTCAAGCCCCACTTCAACTCTCCTTTCCCACATCTCTTTGGAAAAGCTGTGTACTATGAATGCATGAAAAGCCATTTCAATTATCTCTACTCTATTTGCATGAGGACTCTTGACACTGATGTTAGGATGAACAACAGCACCTAGCTTATTCTAGCAGAGTTTGCACATGGAAAACAGGACTGTGATAGAAGTTAGGGCAAGTTACCTGTGCCGAGGATGGGAAATGCCCCAGACAAGGTCTGTTGGGTGGGTAAGCACAAAGCACTGAACAGCAGTGCATTCACAGAGGAGAAAAGGATGCACCTTGGCCATCTGCAAGTTGACAGCAGTCATTCAAATTCAACAGACGAGTTTTTTTTTTAAAAAATATGATTTCCTACTTATTTATTTTTCCTTTAATAACACAGTTTAGCATTTCAGAGTTCGGCATTCTACACTCTTACACACTGTCCTTGTTTATTAGCATTTAAACACAAAAAGACATAGCAAGACCTCCAAACACAAATAAATACAAAAACACAATATACAATAAACTGAAATACAACATATAATAATGCTATTGGGAAATTAAGACATGTTGCTAATTCCTTTTTTTTTACTTTAACAACATGGTTATTGCTGAGCAATAAATTATACATTTTAAAGTTGTTTTTCCCCCTAAAAGAAAAGGACGAGAACCACTGGTTACCAGATCACTTGCACTGTATCCTTACAGCTATTGATAATTAAGACAGGCAGAATATACACAATCAAATGAGGCTGGCCTTCTTTGGTCTTTGTTTTTGATCATAAAACTGAACACAAGTGTACCGTTCACTGAAGAGTATGAGATTAAAGAAATGGATACACAAGTTTCAAACACATTAATTTGTACATTATTCTCAATCACTGATGTATTTTCCATAGATAGTTCTTACAGAATTTCTTGGAAACAAATTTCAGCTTTAGTTTTCCCGATTATTATGTTGTTTCATGCATATTAAAGGTTATCCTACTTGTCTAAGAGAAATGGACCTACATTTAGCCCATCATCTCCTAATGGGGTATTATTCACAGCTCTCTAGTCACCACTAATTCACTGGAGTTTTATACCTTGTAGAAAAAATCCTGAACGTCCCCATTTTTTTCTATAAAACCAAAAAAAAAATTATAAACCAAACAACAGCTATAAGAAAAACAAAATAGGTGGATTACACGATGCATCAGCAACAATGGAAGCTTGTACCTTCCCATTCCACAAGTACAGATTACACAACTCTCTGCCAGTGATGCAGGTCATAGTTGGAAGATGTGTCCTTTCAGGTGTGAGCTATATTCAAATACAAAGCTCGGAACACTATGCAAGAAAATGACCTTTACGAATGATAATGCTGGTTTATCTCAGTAACCCTTAGACAGAGTCAAATTTTATCACTACGCATCGCACTGCCAGCAATGGAGCGTGTGAACACCGGCATTCCTAAGAAGTTAAAAAGTCCTTGCAGAACTGGCAACCAAATTAAAAGCTTAGTTCCAAAGGACCAAAAACACAAACACCACATAGAGACAACAAACCCTTCCCTAAATGGGTAGGTTAGTAAGCCACAGAGTTGGGATCCAGATTTGAATTTCACATCAAGTCTGGGATGTTTGGATCCAAGGTTTTGGTTCAGGTGCGTCTCTGTGAAATTTTGAACTTATTTGAACCCTAAGGAACTAATCCTAACTTGGAGGGAAAAAAAAAAACGAAAAAACACAGCTTATATCTACACTAACATCATGAAATGGAAGACAGAAGCTGCAGTCTTGACCATAAATTAGAAGAGAAACAGGAATAGTCAGATCCCTTCTGTGTTGTATATTTCTACTCTTCTAAGTCTTAAGAGGATGTCCCTGAATCAGCAGTCCAAAGTTTTCCACAATCTTCCTATCTGGTGCTTCTCAGCAAAGGCCTGGATTAAGAGGCAGGAAAGAACAATTAAGCCCTCTAGATTTTGCTTTACAGAAAAAGGGAGAAAGCCCCACAAGAAAGAAATGGTCGGTCACACTGACTGGTAGAACAAAGATGAACCCACTTCACTGCAAAACAGAATTCTCCCTCCTCAGTTAAGAGGAGCAGCAAAGGAGACTTGTTTTGTTAGGTGATTCTGAACAAACAGAGCAGGACACACATTTGCTGCTATTATTCACACTGACATGCTGTGCTGGCCTTCCACTCTGCAGGCTGTCAGAGCACTGCCAAGGAACAACCCACACCTGGGCCACCACACATGCACAACCACCCCAAATCACGACAGCTTGTATGTTTAATTCTAGCCCTTACTGTCCTGATGTGGGTCTTCAGCGTACATCAACTTGTTTTTCGGTTCCTTTAAGGGAGAAATGTATTCAAAAAAGTAAAACATAGTGATTTGGAGATAACACTAGGAAACTGGAACCTCTCATTCAGTCCTGGCTCTAGGAGATTCCTTTTGTGACTCTGAACAAGTCACTTCACATCTCATCCTTGATTTCCTTTTTTTCCAGAAAAGACATATAGCACTTGCTATACACTGTTAAAAACTATTCTCAGACAGATTAAACTGCCAAACCAATCATTTTTATTGCAGCAGCTATGACTTCCAGGTCAACCAGGATACCAAGGCATTGACTGAACAGGATAGGAATTCCAGGAAGAGATCCAGCTGCTTTTTATCATCTTTTGTTCCCAAATTAGAGGAAAGAACTTGCAATTAAAAAGTTGCCCATCACCGTGGTTGTTTAAAATACAGGAATCTCCAAATTATCAGAGCATGAGGAAGAACATGTGTCCTTAATTACATTTCAAGGTCTTCAGAAAGGCTAAGCGAAGTTTTTGCTACATACAGGTCTTCAAACCTGAAAGATATGAAACCAAAGTTTGCCCTTAGCCAAGATCCTCCCTTAGCAGCAGCGAGTTATATTTGCACCAATTGATCAAGTATAACTTGGAGGAAAGGGTTTTGTTTCATCACTTCTACATAAAGACTTTGCATATACATGTGCATGCGTGTCAGTGTGTATATGTATGTACCTACACACATACAAGTAATTTACAGAGCAAAAACTAAGAGATTAGGTATGCAACCCAAGAATTTCCCCCCCTCACCTATTTGTATATTTGCATAGTTAAATCATATCAAGGCATCAATACTGCACTCACGTTTTTCACTCTTCTGCAGTGCAGGCAACTTTTCTGTCACTCCCTACATGCTTCTCTGTCTTGGACCAAACAGCACCAGTGTTTTAAAGACTAAACAAAATATCAACAGAAACCCTGCACTGTTGGTGAAATGCCTATCCCAGGTGATGGAACACAGATACAAATAGGTGGTAGCTTTTAAACTCCATCTCAACAAGCCATTACTGTGGCAAGCTGAGGAAACAAGAGTGATAAATCACAACCTAACAAGGGTTCAACACTTCAATTCCATCTAAAAAAAATCTCAATTACCTTTGCATTTGAGAAATTCACCAGGCACAGAAACAGGCACATATCTTCACCTTTCCTCTTCCAAGTAGGAAACACCACAGGAAAAGGAAATAAGCTGCATTTTGTATTTTTTCATCTTTTTAAGAAAACTAGCATGTTTTTTCCATCAAAGTTATGCCACCCACCATTCCCTTTTCCTATTGCACATTCTCTTTGTGAAGAACAACATTTACAGTACAAGGCTGAAATCAACATTGCATATTGTAAGTCAGCAGTTGAAGGTGTACCGTGTAGACAGTAACTGAAACAAGACCCCAATTAATTAGTTCAGAGAAGAAATGCAGACATAGTCATGCATCATAATTGCAGGCTGGTCTTTAAACACCCAAATAGTTTCATCCTGTTTAGAATTCAAGACTTTCTAGGTAACAGACGCACTCACCCTGTGCTGAAGAGTGTACAAAAAGGGCAACCATCCATATTGTCACACACTGCAATCTCCCTACAGAAAGCTGGAAACCAAAGAGGTTTGTATGTTAACTTGGAGCGTCACCGTGAAGAAAGAATACCAGCAAGAGACTTCAGTTGTGTGCTGCTAAGAATTACTAAGCAGAGGACAAAAAGGTTCCACTGGAGAAACTCTGTTCAAAGTAATGCAAATACTCTGGGACCCCCTTGCAGTAATGGCACACCCCAGGAGTTAGCCAGGATCCAAGAGTACACGTGAGGGCAGGTTGTTGCCCCATGAATCACTTTAAACAGACAGTCCCTAGAAAACTTTGGATATCTTAGTGAGGAACAAAGAGAAAAAGGATAAAGGGCATTTCAGTGATGAGAGAAACAGTTAAATAATTTAAAGTGTTGAGTAAAGCACCAGGTATCTTTTCCTTTCAACTTAGAGAATATACAGTGGCCTTGTTTTCACAAAATGCTACATATTCCTTGCTGGAAAGCAGAGGAAACTGATTTCTATGTACACAGTAAGAACTCTACAGAGATGGCCCGCGAGTTCTGCGGAGAAAGGGGTGTTACAGTCAAGGCTTCAGGTATTCCACAGCAGGCGGTGTCTACGTTTGTGGAGCAAGATCCTGGATTTCACAGTACGCAGGGTTGGCAAACTGGAAATTCTCTGGCAGCTTCATGTAGTTTTAAAAAATAAGTGCAGTAGGCCTCCATTTTATTAACTGTGATAAAAAGCATATATGCAAAAATATTTTTATATCGATAGCACATTACTGCATTATAAAAGCTGCCCAAGTGAAGCTGAAGATTCTGGCAGCTGGTGCTTTTGGCACTTGGGAGATGTGGAAAGCAGCATAGAGATCTGTGAAATACAACAGTGACTGATGTTTCTGCTACAGTGATCGGCATTAAGATAGTTAGCAGTGTTCGTATTCAGACTTCTCTATGAAGTTTCTGAGTCAATATCCCACCAAGACGAGATATTCAGATCTCTTAAAGCTACTAGTTTAGGCTGTGTGCAGACTCAGGAAGACTTCCCTATTGGTTTACACATTCGCATGTTTCAAAGTCCTCTTTCAATCACCAAGGCTGGAAACGCTTTCTTCCTCCTCTTTTTAAAGAGCCTGGATTTAGAAGCGCAATTCTGTCACAGGAGTTGGAAACTGTAGTCACAAATCTGCAGAATATGCTGGGCCCTGCTTATACTAGAAATCTCCTCCAAGTCCCAGACTGAAACAGGATATAAACTCTTTTGAGATGGCCAAACGGTTTCATTTAAGTTTACAAGACATGCATTAGCAATGGGAGGAGAGTCCTTTGGACATTTCCACTTGGGAATCCTGTTTTCAGTAAAATTCTGTGATGCACAAACACAAAAGCTCAGCTGCCTACATTCACAATTATTAAAATGACACAAGGTGAGCGAACCTTCGCCCTAAAGCGTAAGTGATGGGTTTGCTTATGCAGCCTGCATAAAACTGCAAGTGCCATACAATGATATCTAGAGATATAGGTGTGGGTATATCTATAGATATTTATCTCTTGTGCAGAACATCCTCCTTCCTTCCGTGCTAGAAATTAAACGCTAGCACGTGCCTCCATATTTGAGCTTGCACCTGTTGACAGCTACGTACCATAAAGGGAGTACAGTATCCAGACAACGGAAGGCAAGAAAAGGAAGACAAGTTGCTGCTGACAGTCTGGATGGTCAGCAACAGGCAGTATTCTAGCAGGTGCCTGGAAAACCCATGAAGACCACTTAGCATGCATTGTATATCCATAAATACTTCTTGCAGGCACTGTGTGGGAAGGCACAGCCAAAAAAGACAACAGCAAAGACAAGCTGAAATACAAAGGCATGAATTCAACTGCACCCTAGACAAAAATTGTGACTATGCTTTTTTGAGGCAGAAAACTGATACGACCTGACCTTACAGGCTGAGATGCAGTGTTTTCTTTCAAGCCCATGAAGGCTGAAAACACGGTGGTGCAAGCCCGCTCTGCTTAAGCAGTTTGTGAGTTTTAAAGAGCACCACAGTCAGGCTAGGTCTCTAGACTTGCTTGTCACAGGCTATTAAATAGAAGCAGATGAACACAGCAGGTTGCAATCAGCATGTTTCAGGGCAAGCAAATGCTTTCCACTACAATTCAGGCTGTTACAAGAAAGAAGCCCGTGCATTCCCTGTTAGGATGCTTATCTGCTACGAGAAGCTGTCACGAGCATCTGTATTCACAGCCCCACGGAGTTCTCAGATGGGTTTGTTTCAAGTGATGCCACCTTACAACCACAGGCATTAGAGGAAAAATGTCGCCTGCCTTCACAGTGGCCATGGAGACTGTCCAGTCCAAGCTCCATAGGAGCACCGAGCATAACGTTTTGGCACCTGAATAAGATGGATTCCACCATGGCCAAGTTGTAGAAGCTCCAGAAGCCAAAGAAATGGGCTTTGGCTTCTGTTTTGTGCATCACAAGGTGCCTAAGGGCTCTGAAGACAAGGCTAAACATTATGCCTGAAGTCCAATTAAACTACCATTTCAGATATCAGAATTAATCTGAGTAAAAAGCTATGGTTTATAAGCAGCACAGCACATCTAAGGCACATGTATGCATGCAAGCCACCATCACTGTATTAAGACATTGCTGGTTTGTCTTGAAGCAATGGCTGCTAGTACAGAACAAACATAGAGGCTTTTTTCAGCACTAATCCTCCTCCCCAATACTGAAAATACTATATACTGCTGACAGCATAATGTGCAACATATATAGCTTGATTGGAAAGCATGGGGCAGAACTTTAAAAAATGTACAGGATTCCGTTTAGAACTCCAAAGTTCAACAAATGCCCTATTTTAGGGTGAAAACAATTATAAATCTGATAATGATGCACAGCATCCATGAGTGATTTTTCCTTAATTTTGAAATAGTGTCATTAACTACGACATATATTGTAGGTTTACATTTCTAAAGAGAAATAACAGAATTGAATAGTTTTTTTTTCCTATCACAAGTGATAACCAGTGTTTGATATCTTCTATTTTTCTTCCAAGAAATATCAGTCTATCAACAGTTTTAAAATAAAATGTTTTCTGTAACAATAGAACTTTAAATAAAAATATGATTTTGATTCAGATACTTTTGAGAAGACATGGATACTTTTCCAAGATCTTCTGACAAAGTAATTATTAAAACAGAGACCAGATGAGGCCTTAAAAAGACAATATACTATATTTCAGACAAGATTGCACCTCAGTTTTTCAAAGAATATCATAATTGCAACATTACTTCATCATTTCTTCTTTTAACATGCTGACAATTTCCAGCTAGCCCACGTGTGAAGGTTTTTTTTTTGTATTCTAGCTTAAAAGAAATAAAAGTCAGTAATTGATTCAGCACATACTGTATATGTCTTTTCACCTCCAATTGACTAGATCATTAATAAGTTAAAAAAAATTCTCTCTGACCATAATCATTATCCTCATGAGGGATAAGTGATTCTTCAGAGCTCAAGTGTTGCTAGTTCTATTAAAAAATATACCATGGTATGATTTCTTAATGTGTTGCTACTTTCGCAATTGGACCCTATGCAGTTATGCCTTCAAACTCTTCCGTCTGTTCCACAAGGTGGTTCTGTGAGCTTTAGGACCTCTGATTGAAGACAAACTGATATAAAACCCCCAAACGGAGTTGCCTTCTGTTTAATCCGCCTGCCCCATTGTATGTCAGGGGTCTGGTAGATCCGATGTATCCACTATGACTTTAATAAAAATAGTATCATCTTTAATATACGTTCCATTCTCTAGAACAGTTTGAGCCACAAAGACTGGGCAGCCAGATGCAATGTTCATTTCTCCAGTTGGCTTCTTGAAACTGCTGCTGTTTGGATCTGGCTTGAAAGCATCTCCTAAGTGGCGCCGAGACGGTCCCTGATCCATTAGCATGAGAGTCACTTTCTGTTTGAACGGCCAAGGAAGCAAAGCATCGTATTCACCACGCATTATGACAAAAAACAGAGACAAGTGCGTCCCCTTTCCCATGCCATCTCCGTTAAGGTAAACTCTGGCACACATCTTGTAGCCAAAGTATCCAGTATAAAAGGGTTGGCTGTACAAGGACAGAGTCTTCCCCATGACTGCCTCTTGCTTCCGACGTTTATAATCTCGAATTTTCCAAATTAACACCCCGTTGTAACTCGCAGTTTCTAAAACCTGGAATCGGAGGTCCATGTCAGCCAGCCGGATATCGTGAACACTCAGCATCTGATCGTGTCTGCTCAGCTGTGTTTCCAGCAGGCCTGTTAGAAAGCAGAAAGGATGTGGTGAGAAAAGCGCTGTTTTCTAAAGACTGTAAAAAAAAAAAAATCAACTGTCAGCACTGCTATTGTATATGGGAACACTTTCCTCCTCAAGAACCAAACTGCATTTGGCCACGGATGAAGCAATTTCCACAGGCAATAGTTTGCTGGCTAGTATCTGGGTTAACTGGGCTTTTTACAAATGTGGGTGTTAACCATACATGCAATGAAAGTCAAATATTCAAGTCACCTAACAAATTTTTTCTGGTCACTAAACAATTTAACTACTGAGGCTTCCATTTTTTGAAAGGAGACTTGGTAGCGTTATCTGCATATTGCTATTCAGCAGTGGAGACCCTGGAAGCAGTCGCACATCCTATATAATCCCTCTGAAATTCAGAAGCAGTGCTGATCACTCAAAACATTCTTTTCAGGCACTGCTTGTCTCTGAAGTGCAGTGCTGTTAACATGTCTGAAGTTCATAATAAAAGAACAAAAAATTCAGACTTAGCTCTATATTATATGGCAATTTGTTTAGTTTGGAGGGAGGGCTGTTTTCTGTGTCCCCTTTCCCTTACATGAAAATATTACGCATTGTCTTTGCACACTGGCAAAATTGGCCAACATAAAGTACTGAGAAGCAGATGAATTCATAGGGCAGGTTTATTTTATGTAGGTCAATTTAAATTTTAAGTTCTGTGTCACAATCATTTAAACACTTACATATGATCTACCACTATTTTGCAAAACTCCAGTTTTTACTTTATTCAGCAAACACAACAATAACCTTACTCTTAAGCAGATCTCACATTTTCCTTAGGATCAAATACCCCTCTGTAACAGCTATCAGGATGGGTGGTTTCAGGGGGATAACCATACTGTTGGTCCAATCATGGGGAGAACAGCAGTAAAAGAAGATGTCAATATACCAAGACTGTATTTAAAGAAGCTGCTGAAAGCTATTAACTGTCAAAGATCGATCGAGAAACTGTTTATAATGAACTAACAATGTAATCAAGATGAGGGTCAATAAAACAAAATCAAAGACAAGAATCAAGCCCAAGAAACAGCATGGAAGCAATGCCACACTATCAACAAAGGGAATACAGTCTCCTACTCAAAAATCAGAAGAATCAGTGTTATTGATGTTTCCATATAAAAGTCACAATGGGAGTGCCATTCAAAGGACACCATTTTTCTCTCAACAGCACTGCTGAGTCCTTCAGTCCATTGTGCTTACACTCACTTGTATTCCGAGCTCCTTGCCCCGCAGTTTTATCAACACTTTCCAGCTCAGTCACTCTGTTCTGGAGGGATTCCACACTGCTCTTCATGCTGTCAGCCTCCTCCCAGTTCTGTCGGAAGGGACGGATTTCTTTGTCCAGTTCTTTGAGTTTCTCTGCTTGGCTGTCTATCACTCGCTTTATAAAATAATAGTGCATGAGTTAAAATAACACAAAGACATTCATTTATGTAAATTTAAAAAGGATTATACATTGATAATAAGATTGAATTCCAATATAAACAAGTTTTGCTTATGTCAAGTACTTTAATAATACAAATCTTGAAAATTTAAATGAATAGCCCAAGTATTTATAAAACACTTAAAAATATTTTGTGCATAGGTATTAATACTGGAGCACTATCAGAATTAATAACAGACGTTTTAAAAAGGGAATTGTTAGTGTGCTCTTGTCTAAGGTAGTTTTTGGGGTTTTTTTTAATCCTTTCAATGTAAGAATATTCTGAATGTCTCTATATTGGTACTACGGGCTGACACTTGTTGAGTTTCACGTGAGAATACTTAAGCTACAAAGTGTGGGCACAACTTACTGTGGGGTGAAACAAGTGGCTGCTCACGTGCACACGTTTATCATTGTAAGGAGGCAAAATAACTTACCCCTCCAGGAAAACATCGTCACTCTTGCACACATGGAGCACGAGTAAAGCTTGCACACATGTGCAAGCTTCAAGCTCACATGACCGAGTCATCAAAGCCTAAGTTATTATGTGCCCATAACCATAGCAGAAGCCCTCAAGAGTTTCAGCAAAACTACCACTTCTGTCCACCTAAGCACTTCTAAAATTCCCACCCTTGCTTCCTAAATTGAATGAGCCACACATCCTGAAGGTGCTTGCTGGTTCAGTTTTTTTAATAAAACAAAGGGAAAAAAACCCAGTTGGTTTTGGAAAAACATGAAATATAATACTCAAGGAAAAAAATATATGGAAAGGCCGGTATTCTCTGAAAGAGGGATATTGCAAGCACCTTAGTATATTACAAATATAAAGAACATATTTCCCAGTCTACCTCAAATCTGATGCAAGAAATACACAGCAATTTACATTAACACAGCTAATTTGGACTAGCAGGAATTTTAGCCAGAACCCCATAATCACTCGTGAAGTTCAAACGATAACACAAATATTTGAGACAAGAAACTACTTTTGCTACCACCTACAGTTAAACTCCAAATCTAACTTTACAGTTTTTCACCATATAGTGCCAACGTATGTTAGAATGATTTTTTCACTTCTTAAAAAAAATAATAAAGTGGCAGTTGAGTACAAAACAAGAAAATGAAGTTATTTTGCATTTGCCTTCTGGTTAGCCATGTGGCTTCAATGTTCCCCACTGGTGGGGAAAACCCTTCTGCCTCATACCACCTTCATTTCCCCTTTTAGCCACTTGCTTTTAATCACGTGGTTTCAGTTACACTGGAAGTCTGTAACGATTAATTGAAGGCTGTCAAGTTGATGAGGCAGCTAGCAAAATCAGGTTCTAGGAGCCTTATTTTGTTGTTTCTCAAAAGCACTGAGTAGTCTAACATATTTCAAGATTAACTACTTATTTCTGTGTACGTGTTTTAAAGCAAGTTATATATCTCACTTACAGAATTATGACTTTGTGAAGAAAAGCTGTGTACTGAACCATAAATGCAAGGGTATGGGCCCAATAAATAAATGAAGCAGTTTGCCTGGACATTCTAATCACCACCTACCAACACAGTCACACCCTCTCACTTGGGCTGATGGAAATCAGATAATAAAACAGGGAAGGGCTCTTAGCTATATATATATATATATACACACATATATATAAGAAACACACCACTGAACGGCCTGAATGCATGTTGTAAGAGCGGAGCCAAAAGATTTGGCCCTTAGTTCACAGTTAACATTCAAAAGTAAACTCAAAATATGCCCAAGTCTGATCTTTTCCCTTTACTCACACCAAACATGAGCTCTCCAAGGCAGCAATAGTACCATGGCTGTGCGTTTGTACAGTGTCTCACACAGAGATGTTCTAATTTCCAGCTGGGACCTCTATGCACCAACATGGAATCAAACAAAATGAATAAACACATTCTTACAGGAACTGGGAAACTGCTAAACATGCAGAGGATTTGTAAGCTATCCATATTTTGGGAGAAGTTTACTAAAAGTGTTATTAGGGACCAACTTCTCTCCGTTCACCTGGGTGCAACGTTCTGCCTTTGTACATGCACAACCAATTCTGGTGTAGCTGCTTCTACTTCACACTGGCAAATGTGCAGTATTTTATCTCCTGTACCTTGAATGAGAATTCAAGAGATACAAAATAATCAGATCTAAAACTTCTATTTTATTTTTTAAAAAGCAGTGGCATCTCTATCTTTTTACCCTATAGGGAGTCAACCTCCCTCATGCTGGGAGATACTGATGTACTAAATCTGAATTCAATGCAGCAGTGGAGATTTTCACTCTAATTATTCCATTAGAAAGCACACAGATGTCTCATGCTGTACTCATAAATTTTCAAGCAGATATCAATTTTCTGCATGCACTTTTTACTCTAGCAACTGACCTCTCCAGATCATCAATCCCGAGTTATATACCTGGCAAACCATCAAGGGCTCCTCTTGCTGTTGATTTTCATCTAGGTTTTGTTTGGTATTTCTAATTAACATCTTCCAGAATTTTAGCACTATGATTACTAAAACAATTTAGAAAAATGTCATGAGGAACTGCAGAGTTATATTTGCAGTTCTCTCCCTCCTAATGGACCTTTCCATTGCAACTTACAGAGCAAAACTGTAAAGCTAAAAAACAGACTAGAAAAGGTACTACTTGACTTGGAAAACAAATCATACGTCCTTCTCCTCTGAAGGAACATATTACTGATCAAATCATTTCATGTTCATAAGGTCACTGTTTCTTTTGTCTTTCAGTGCCTCATGTCCATACTCACCCTAAGACTTGGCTTACTAATATGCTTCCATATACTCATAAGAAAGACTCAGTACGGCATGTGAAATTTACTTTCCACGTGACAGCAGTCATAAAAGTATCACATACCCCTGGTAAAAAACACTTTCCCTAGAGATCAGCATATAGAAAATTTAATCTGAAAACAAAACACCTCAAGGCTGAGGTTCCTGCCATTGAACAGACACCCCTGACGCGTTTACACTGGTTTTGTCAGATGCCTCTTTGGTGCAGATGATGCCAGCTGTGCTCAGTGACACCGCTGCTCCCCAGCCAAAAAAGGCTACATGACAGCTAATACTGAAACTGTACCAGAAATTACTACCATGCACAGGTCTTGGGGGACTAAGTAAATATCCCTTGCCCAGATCTGAACTGGTCAGTTCAGTATCTGTGGCTCCTGTGTAACCATGGCTGCTCAGTGCAACCCAGGAAAAGAACGGCTCACAACAGGTAACTAACTCCTTCCACTCCTGGCAGGCAACAGGGGGAGCTTAATCGTGTTGTCCAGGAAAAAAACAACAAAGGTGTGTTTCCAGGATGCCCTTAACAACCTGAGTGAACTGGGAAATTCCACTAAGTAGAAGCAATCAGTTTGAAACAGCCTCGAAATTTAAGTTTGGCTTCAAATAACTGAATTGAAATAGCTGGTGAGAGGAAGTAAAGAAGATGGGGGGGGGGAAGACAGAAAAAAGGGGAAAAAAAGAGGAAAACACATCCTCTCCAATACTTACTACCACCAAAAAGCCACCTGTTGAAAAGTGCTGCTTTGCAGTGATTTTTTTCCTTTTTTTTTTTTAAACAAACCATTTGAAAATTGATTTTGCTAACACTTACAGCTCGAGGAAATCAAAGCTATTGCAATCTGACATTTAAGACAATAATGAAAAAACATTCTCTACGTTTTCCCCATTTCTACTCTCATCACTGGCCATTGAGACAGCATGTGTAAAAACTGCAGGCTTACAAATTAACTTACCTCCTGGTAGATTCAATCAGCAATATCAGTACGCACAAGGAGTAGCTTCCCAGTGCCAGCATGCAATACTGTAAGCACGCAGCCATATCCCATCAATGGATAAGCAACAATGACTAAGGCAGGCTAAACTGGTTACTAAATGGGCAGGTCATGGAAAGAAATACGTGCTACAAGTTGCACGTTGCCAAACTTCAGGGTCTCTTTATAAACAATCATTGAGGGTCTCCAGGCTCTGAGCTCCTGCACGTGCTACCCTCTGAATTTTAGGTGTATATTCTAGCAGCAGACCTACTGCAGTAACGTGTAAATGATGCCTTCACAATTGTGTTTGCTAAATATCTCCTGAGGTTTCCCTAATTGTGGTTACTATCATGCAACCTAACACAAATTCCCAGCGCCCACATTCCAAGTCAGCTCGGAATACAAAGAAAAGAGTTTCAGCTTGGGCTAAGTACCAATGCCAGAGCATCCAGAGGATTTCTAGTTTGACGCTGACTTGTGGCCAGGTCATTCAGACCACAGAATAAGAAACTCAGGCCTACTGGCAAAGGAATAATTAGGTACATTCTCCTCAGAAGGACAATAGAAACATGGGTTTTATAAAAGCGTATTCAAATGCATTATGCCACGTTTGAATTAAATCCACACCAGGCTGATCCCACTCATGATTCAGATTTTTTTTAAATGCCAGCAAGTAGAAAAGAAAGATACATTATTCATGACAGTTTTAAGGTGCTAATCTTGTCCTCCAGTTTGACAGTAGTTCTTCAAACAGGTTTTGGGTTTTTTTAAGAAGTAAAAAAAATTACAATTATTCTTCAAAAAAGACTTCTTATTTTGCTTTCAATCTTTTCACTTTTAAACAGCTCTTTGTTTTAAGATAGGCTAGGCAATTGCAGTATTTTAGTGAAGTATCTTACTCCATTAAACACAACAATCCAGAAGAAAAAGAAATAAGAATGGCTTATAATCAAGTAAGCTCTCTCCCCCCCTTTTTAGTCAAACCACCTCACTTCACAAGAGTAAAGGCACAGAACAGAAGCTACTACCATTTCTGCTTTAATGGGGAGATTCTAAATTTCTTACCTGTAAATGAAGTATTTTAGATTCATTATTCCGCAGCATTTCCTTCTGTCTCTCAATTTCTATTTCAAAGCTACAAATCTGATTATGTAAAGTTTGTATACTCTTGTTCTTTTCCAAACTTTCATTCTGGAGCAAGGCCACCTGGAAAAAATTCTACAATTACTCCTGCCAAAGTTTATTAAAATACCTATAACTTTGTTAGTTTAAAACTATTTTAAACACATGAAAGGGATGAGATCCTAATAAAATCTCTCTCCATGTCTTGCAAATAAATAAATAAAACCCAACCTTCTCATAGCTACTTTTGCACTTCCACAGTATGGTATTGGTACAACTTCGGCTTATGAAAGTTCAGATGGGACAAAGACAGCAAAAGAACTTGTGTTTAAACATAACATTTTCTTTATTCACTTGTTTTTTAATGATTTGGTTTCCTGGTTTCCATCAACTGACTTGGGAGTTGCTTGGAGTTTGGAGAAAACAACCTAATTTGCTCTAGATCAGCATCAAGAACACGAGCCCTGCACAGAAGGACACCAGAGAGAAGCCGAGCACCTGAAAAGCCAGTTGGGTAAGGGAACATTCATCTTCCCCACCCACTCCAATCTACCCTGATGTACAGCAAGTTTAAGGAAAAACATCATCTGTGTGGGATTGGCTTGGCTTAAAAGAATGTGATGGTGATGAAAACTCTGGGAGTGAGTGAGTACAAAGGGATCCATGCATTCAAAGGAAAATCCAACGGTGCCTACTGGTAGAAAAGACCAAAGAACTACAGGCTGCAAATTATATTCTCTCTCTGTATTGACATTTTATGAATTCATTTGTGACTCATTCTGTTTTTAAAACATGAGCCTTGTTAAAGGAATATCATATAATACATCTCCTTGGGGATGAAAGTAATACAGTAAATATTTTCCATCACACTACTTCGTGCTTGTTCATTAATGTGGTTCGGAAAAGGGGGCTGCTTTGTGGTGCTGGGTTGCTTTTTTGAAAAATCTCATTTGTCCCCAGGCAAGATTATTCAGCAGCAAAAGCAGAGAAAACAAACACTTGGCACAAGATGATTCTGGGCATGCCCTGACTAGTTCCACAGATGGATGTGCAGCAGCACCATTTTAGACCCAGGAAATCCTTGATAATCGTTTCACATTAAGACCAATTACCTGGATCCTTCATGTTCTCAAAAAGATCTATACCATGGCACCTGACAGAGGTGCTAGTCAGAGGTCAAACCACCTTTACCTCTGATGTGGATGTCACTGCAGAATTCCATCACCCTAACTGCCCTCTTCTCAGGCACGGCTGTCAAATCCTTTATGTGTCACTGCATTCCTACCAGAATCTAGCCTGCTTGAAAAGGTAAAGAATTTCCATCCCTAAACTAGCCTAAGCTAGACAAAGGGCTGTCAGAGTCCACAGGCATTCAGCAGGTTCATCAGACAGGGGCCCAAAAATACAGAGATACCCTAACATATGTACGGGTATCTGCTTTGCAATATAGTATTGTATGGGTGCACATACACACATACATTGGTTCTGCATTTTATATATGGAAAAACTGGCAGAAGAAACTCAACAGAAATGAGAAAAAGCTAATTTTGCCAGGACAGAGAGAGAAGCAAAACTGAGGCTGAAGGAATGCATGCCTAGGTACTAGAGAAAATTTTGAAGAACAAGTTTAAATTTAAACTAGTACCTCTGCCTCCCAGATATTTCAGATCTGCTGGGTAGACACTTCATTTTTTTGCATCCTCCATTTCCTTAATGAATCAGAGTTCTTTAGTTAATTGTGATCTTTACATTCCCCTTTTCTCACTGTTTCCTCCCCAGGCCTCCCAATCACAAGGCAGTTACCCTCTGGGTCACTAAGCACCACATTTCCATTTTTGTACAAGTTATAAAACATGGGCCTGTCTTGTACTGAGATTTTCCACACTGTTTTACAGAACACAGAAAAGTAGAATTATGTCCTGCAGTCCTTAATCATACAGAACTGTCATTGCTAAGTCAGCAATGGTAGTTTGGTGGTAACTTGTGAATCAAAAAATACTTAATGCTAGTTTCCTAATTAAAACTTTGGCACAAGTCTATGGAACTTCAGTTAAAAAAAGGGTAAAGGAAACACAGCATCTATTTTCAAACTGCATCAGCTTCCTTTGCTTCCTTATCATATTTGAAGTACTCCTAGGATAAAGCATGCTCTTATTCAGTAGTTTTTCAAATGAAACTGTTGCTTATCATTACTTACTAAAGAAGAATGGAAGAAACCTCATGCCAGAAGGAACTGTATTAAAACTGTAGTTAAGCCTCATGTTAAAAAAGAAAAAACAGTTTATACCAGTTTTCATTAAGAATGTGATGAAGCCATGAAATTACATTCAACTGATTATTTCTAACACCACAAGACTGTGGGGTTCAGTCAGCAAGTCTAACCCATCACAGAATGAACAAAACTCCAAATTTTTATTTTCTCCACAGAGTTTGGATTCAAGTTTTAACATCTGACCTTCTCTTACTCCTCCTTGCCAACAGCACCATTCAATACCAAACTCCTAACTCAGCGTGAGCTTTGCAGCTCTGCAGACTTTCAGTCTGCAAACTCCACACGCACTGTTAAAGAACGTGGTGACTGGAAGAAGGCAACTTCTCCTTTCCCCTCCATACATATCACAGAGTACCTCAAATGAAGTCTTGACCCTACAGAAACTGGCAAGACTTCCACTGACTTCAGCAGGGCTAAGATTTCTGAGACACTCATCAGCTACGTTAACTTTGCACTGTTGTTCTTCAGTGCATTGATTAATTTTTTCCTCAGAGGAGAACACAGCAATGCAGTTACAAATCATTTTGTTACCCTACCCTAGAATAAAGTCACTGACATATGACATGTGGTTAGCTATTCTGGTAACTTGGCACTGTCTTGGGATTTCCAGTGATTCAACTCTTTATTATGAATAGGAAGAAGTCTACAAAGCAGGAAGTGAAAAAAAAAAATGGACATACAATGATAAGCAGTTATGTCCTAAACAAAAGTTAAAACAAAAGTCGAACATAGGAGAGTAGGAAAGTGTATATTCTCTTAGCTCTGTAAGAGACAAACATAGAACTGCTGGGCATTTTTTAAATGACAAAGCACCTCTCAGGACACTGACAGAAGGCAGAACATGATATATTCTGGAAGCCACCGGGAACATCGGTTTTTTCCTATGATGTAAAGTAAATTGTATAGTTTTAATCAGATTAATGAAAAATGAACTAATGATGTGAATCTGTATCTGTTAAAATTGAAAAAATGTATAGTTCCTACACTAACAAAGCTTCACATGCAAAAGCAAACTTATGTAATGCTATGGATCGTCAGACTGAGATCTACCTACACACACAGAAACATTCTATCTGAAAAAACCCTACACGAGACCTCTCACAGGTACAGTGGTTTCCTTAAGGGTTCAAGGTCCTTCAAGTTCAGAAACAAGCAGTTCGGGGGCAAACATGCCGGGGACAAACAAAATCCAAATTATGCTGTTCCATTTAACTCCTGCTTTAAGAACTACACTTTCCTTGCAGGGGCGGGACCTTGCTGGAGACCCACACAGAGAGATCACTGTAGCCCAAGAAGGGAATATGCTTTCTAGACAAAGTTTGCTGAACTCCAGCTTGTGGTCTGCTGTGACACGAGAGAAGTCACAAGCCACACATATCCCAAGTGCCACTGAGCTTACACTGGAATTGCTGCTTATTTAACTCCTTCCAAAAAAATCTGGAGGGGCTCCTGACTCTTCTGCCTGCATTCGTAGAACGGTTTGATAATTCTGGGATCTTCCCCCCCCCCCAAAAAATACAGAAATGTTATTTTAATGTCTATGTAAAACTTTTTCAAAAAAACCCCAGCAATTTGTTCTGAAGTTTTGTATTTTTAAATCAAAGCCTTGAATTTTATTTGCAGAACAGGTGGTTAAGTCATCCAAATTATTGACATGATTGTAGCTGATACTGCCTGATATGACTCCCAGCATCTCCCAAATCCCAAAGAATTTAAAACCAGGAGTCCCAAGGAAGCACTGCAACATGAACTTTGTGCTGGTCTAGCACTAAAGCAGGCATCATCACGCCCATGAGTTACACTATGTTTAATTTAATTAACCTTTGCAGGTCATGAAGTTTGGAGAGCAGGACCAGAACAAATAAAATAAATAATCAGTTTATTACATACTTCTAACAATGTTATCTCTAGACAAATGCTGAGGTAGCAAAACTACAGCTCATAGTGCTGCCACAGCTTTCTGGACCTTCCATTTTGTAAGAAGGCAGCACAGAGAGGAAATTTAATACTAGACTGTTTATCTACGGGAAGAAAGCGTTTTAATTAAGTTACCAATGAGGAAAATTGTACATGGAGTTGCGAAGCCAAGTTTCTCACAGCATTTTATTGTAGAACAAAGGTACCAGATGCTAAACGGCTTCATAGCTTTCGGAGACTACTAGTGCTTTAGCTGTACTGTTGAACAGCTGTGAAACAGAAGAAAAGCCCTTCTTCCAGTACTTTTATATGATTTAAAGAAGTCAATGAAAATTAGAAGTGAGTAGAAGATATACCTTATTTTCTAGAGCATTGCTCCACTCTTTCAATAAGTTAACATGCTGCACTGCTGAGCTGGCTTCATGTGCTTTAATTTGTTGGTTTGTTCCCTGTGACAACAAAGAATTTATACATTTTAGCCAATCCCACTTCTTTTAAACCTACAAAGAAAGAGTATATCAAGACATCGAACCAACACTACATACTTTGGTTCACAGGTGCATGGTGCAGAACTGTAGAGAGAAGGGAAACCTACTTGGGAATTTACAAAAGACAGGAATACATTTAATATAGCAAGTGTTTTATACAACTGCCATGTATTTCCATCCAGTGTGCTTGATAACTCAGAGGCAATAAAGATGAACAGGATTCACAAAATGAATTGGATTTTAGAGTCTTCTGTGTAGCTTTGAACTAAACAGAGCACAATAAAACCCCTGAGTCATACAAAACCTAAAACGTCCAATTCCATTAACTGTAATTTAAAACTTCTGCTCTATTTCATCAACAGCTTCATAAGCACTACATTTTCCCTCAACTGAGCATTAAAGACAAATATTTAAGATAAATTTATCATATTTGGGAACTGCCAGCTTTATAAACTATGTTGAGAGTTATTACAATGCCTAGTTTGTCATCTCAAGATGTTACCAAGATAGTTTTAAGAGATTCAGATATGCTGCCTCTGCACAACCTATAAATGCTGTTACGAATAACCACTATATAAAAAGTTTACAGAACACACATAGATTATATACAGAGTACATAAGATGCAGACCATATTACTTACTTCATTTGTACCGTGTTGCATTACACCTGGTTCAGTAAGTGCTTTGCAATGCAGAGTATATTAGCTTTGATGGTAGATATGCTGCAAAGCAACTGAAAGGTATGATCCTCAAAGTATGTACTCTATATAAAATACTAAAAATATATATGTGGATATATGTACATATATGCACACATATACATACATAAAATGAATGGCAATACATACGACATAACAGTGGGCAGGGTTAGGCTCTACCACTAAGAGCATTACTGTTAACACTTAAAAAGATGAATGCTCATTATTTAAGAACCTGGAAATACCTGCAGGGAGTAGTCTATTGAGAAGTGTTGCTCCTTACAGTTCTTGTCTCTTTAAATTGTCATGGGCTAACAAATTAGTCACACAATCAGATAAACTCCATTTTTTCCTGTCAGCGGTTTCTGAAATGTCCTGACTAATCTCTTCGTTACATAAGCACCCAAATTCCCCAAGATATATGGTAAGGGAGCAGAATATTGGAAGAGACTGGAATAATACTACTGAAACTAAACTCTGAGGTTTGGCTTTTTTATTTTTTTTAATATTGCAGGGATTGCCAGGATTAAAATCTAAAACATTTTTTTAAAAATAAATTCCATGCTTTGATTATACACCTGTGTGCACACAGACATATTAATGCACATAAAAATACATGTTTTAAGTGTGCTAACCTATGTTTAACCTTAATAAAAATATTAAGACACAAATGAGAGAAAATATAAACATAATTAGCTCAAGAAAATGCTTGCATAGAAGCAACTGAAATTACTTGTCTATCTTCTGAAGAACTAAAGAGACTTTCCTCTTATCCTAAGTTAACAAGTTCTTCAAATGTGTCATCTTCCTATTTCAACAAGATATACCTAATAACTGAACTCCAAAAACCACTGAAGGAATGTGTGGGCTTTTCATGTTGTTTATTTTTAAAATGCAAAACCAAACATCTGCTGTATAATCACTTGGTGCAACTGAATGACTTTTTCTTAACCGAAACTAAAGAAGTCCAGAACTTGCATGTCAAATAATTAGGTTCTATTTGCAGACTTTCATCAATTGGGAAGTATAATTGTTATATACTGACCTGAAAAGTGCAGCCATAACGCTTAAAACTACAGGTACTTGGGGCATTAATACATTCTGACAAATGTGCATTCAACTGCAATAGGAAAAAAACGTGAGTTTTGGCAAAAAGACTTTTGCATGATAATGCTCAAAACATAAAAGGGCAGAGGTTATCAGGTTTGTATTGTGTGCCATTTGCAGAACATACAATACACATGTGTATATTTTCTCCAGTCTGATCTCAAATGCAAATTCTCTCTATACACATATGTAAACCACACGCACATGCCAATACAGTATACAGTGTGATACATTTAAAATACAGTGAAACTTCTACTAAAGACTATTTCAACAGGCCACCCAATTGGAAAAAAAACAAACCCAAAGAAAAAGAACACACTACAATTATTTGATTGCATTCGACTTTAGTGAATGACTAAATCTTTTCTCAACAAGAGATTTTTTTTTTTACTGGTGTTCTGAGCAAGTCTTAAGATCAGTTTCACTGTAGTAAAGTACATTTTTTTCTAATCCTAATTTCATGAGGACCCAACTTTTCAAAACATAACATGCAATTCTCAGTGCCTAAATTTAACAGTTAAATTACACGAAAAAAGACTAAACAAGTACTGCATGAAACAGACAAAGAGTTTTAGAATAGGTACAGTTAAGTAACTTTAAAAAAATGCAGCACACGGGATTAAAACTGATTAGTAAAATGCCTGCATTTTCCACAGATTGAGATCTAGTCCAGTACCTTGGATTATTATGAGCACAGACCACTTTTCATTTAAAAAGAAACCAATTAACAGAAGCATATACATATATACAGACAGCAGCCATTGCAGCACAGAGGGCAGCAGCTGGATGCAAACCGCCTAAAAGTTGGAGCAGAGAGACACTTTTGGAAAGGACAGTGCAACAAACACTCTCTCTTCAAAAACAGGGTCTGCAGTTTGTATTTCCCACAAAGCAATCAGGAGCTAGAGCCTTGCTCCTCAGCTGGCATCACTCTTTTGGGTTTCAAAATCTCATTTGAAATTCCCGCACCTTAAGCCCCACATGACTCAGCTCATCCACCTCCCTGGAAAGAAGTGGTGAATCAACACTGCTCTGAACATGAAGCTCTGGAACAGACAGGGCAGTCTTCAAAATCTGATACCAAGATGCCATTGGTCACTCTTACACCTATTATGTTCTAAACACTATCTGTAGAAAGTCACAGTATAGTTTCAAAAGACATGTACTTAGGGAAAAAAAAGTTAAAAAAAAAAAACAAAACAAAAAGAAAGAAATGGGTGGTCTAACAGGTTTTACAAGAATTTTTCAACTTCTCAAAACTAGAAGTCTGCCGAAGAGTTATGAATTAAACATGAAAATTGCATTTTATTCTACAGTAAGAGATTCGCTTGTACACCACAGATTTTTCTCAAACTGTTAGGCAGGCATTTTCCCATTTCCTGCATTAGATTCATTGTCCCTAACCATGCAGTTAAGTAACATATACATTTTCACAGTGTTAGAAAAAATTAAGCAGCATACAGCAACAGATGATGCAGGGCAAACAGCTGTTTAAAGTTCTGTTTCCACCTATGGTTTCAGAACCCAGTTCCGACTGCGTGTGTAACAACCCAGGCTTTAATGGGTCAGGTCTTACAAGCACTCGGATACACCTCTTCTCACAGTAACTGCTGAAGTCAAGGTTTAAGAATATGCCAAAGTGCCCTAAAACCAGGATCTAAACTTGGAAGCAAGCAATGAGAGGATTGGCCAGTATACATATTTTCTCTTTTCTTAGCAGCTCCATTTCTCTTAATAAATACATTATCTATCGTGTATTTTGTATTTCATTGTCTTGGGACAAAAGACTGCATTTGACTTGGGCAGGAGCCTTATATGCCTTGTGCACTATGCCACCATTAATAATTTACAAGTGCAACTGAGAAATGGTAAGAATCCAACTCAGGAAGTAAGTAGCAGAGGAAAGAGAAAAGCTCATCCTCAAATCAGAAACTTCACTTTCTTTAAGTGAGGCTTACAAAGTGATGAAGATTTCAACAAGCTCTTCCCTATCCTTGCTAAGTTCTGTTTTTAGGAAACAGTTAAGTACATCAACTTCGACAAACGCTACTTTTATCTTTTCATGTTCAAGAACATGGATCTCTTCAAACAAGACAGCTTTTAATTTTTTTTAATCTAGTCTACATATTACTGCAAGCTTCTGTACATTAAGAGAAATCTGTGCATTGTTGCATCTGCTGTTGGAGTGTTGTACTCACATTAACCTTTATCTTACACTGTTTCTTTAAGCATCAGTTACTATTTTTTTCCCCAAATTTAACAGATTTAAACATAATTTAAGTTTTTCCATTAAATTACTCTACACATTTATATGATTTCTAGTCTTTACTAACTCTTGTCAGTGTGCACTGAATTTTAATTCTCTATTTTTATTTTAATATAAGCCAACTATCCCAAGATGCTGCTCTGTGGTGCTCAAATGAAGGAAGAGCAAAGGGAGAGCCAGTAAAAATGAAAGCAGGATAGACATGCAGTAATCTTGGGCAAGCCAAGTGTAATAATGACTCAAAACTAAGAAACTTTATTTTTAAGTAGTTTTTCAAGAAATCATTAAAAATATGTGAGTGCTATCACACTTAACTGCGTGGTAGAAAAAGCTTTTCTTTAGATCTCACATTTTAATAAGGAAATGGCTTCTGGCAAAATTCTTGCGAGATCTTACAAAAAAAACTATTTAATTTTTCAGCACAACACTGGGTATGTCTTCTTACCTCACTCCTCATGAGTGTCTTAACACTACATTTATGAGGACATGAAACCATGACACACGGGCAGTCTGTATCTTCATGTTTCTACAAAGGAAAAAGCAAAGAAACCACAAATCAGCTTTTAATCCTTAATTAAGAGAGGACCTTTCCACAAAGAAAAGCATTCTACAATAATTTAAAAAATCCACAATTATGTTTTCAACATTTATCCCATTCTGTGGAAAACAAGGGTTGCCTTGTGTCTTCCCACGCAAAGCAAATCTGTTTGCTTACAGTTTTATTGCTTTTACTTCAAACAATGAAACGGCAATAAAAGTCAAGTGTTCTTCCCCAAGAATTACTCACAAAAATGGGCATCTTTAAGAGCAAGCAGAACAACTACAGATGCCCTTCTTAGTGAGAGTAACTAGTACATGGAAAAGCTCCTCAGAAACACACACTGCCCACCCTTAGAGAATCTCTTTCCTATGTATGGATATTCCCCTTCCAATTCTTTTCTAATTTTGATTCCCAAACATCCGATACTAAGTCTCTCAATTATACACCCAAAGTTCAAAGAGATGTGGACATTTTATGATAATTCTGGGCATTTTAATCTGAACCCAGATGATGACAGATGCTTCAGTATAGCTGTCAAACCCCATCACCACAGGGAGAGAAGAGTCAGGCCCAAGATAACATTTCCTCTCAGTTTTCTCAAAAAAAAAGAAAAATTCATTTCTCGTCAAGTGACACATCCCATTCAACTTGAGACACAATGCTTCATTTCTGGTACTTAAGAGCAGCAAAAGAAACAAAAGTCTAGATTTATAAGCCTGTTAGAAAAGGAAGTACAAATAGCCTGCCCTTCTTGCCCAGTAATGAAGTCTATTTTTTGAAACAAAAGCAAGACGTAAAGGAGACCTAAGCTCCAAGATGTGGAAGGCCTTGATTCAGAACTCTGGCATAAATGCTCCCTCCTTTGCTTTTAAAAGGGAGCATCGGGCGCGCTGTCCCGACACAGTTGTGCCCTGCACCCTCCCCGCGTGCAGCCCGTCACTGTGCGGCCACAGCGGCAGAGAAGGGACCCTCCGGTCCCTCCCCACTGGGACACCCAGCCAGGAGCGATGCCAGCGCCCCTGCTCAGAACACCCTCCCCTGCCAGGGTGGCAGTGGTTCCCTGCTGATGAGCAGAGACCCAAAGGACCAGCCGTGCTCGGAGTCAAGAGCTGGACCTTGGTCCCCTCTCCGAACGCATCCGTAACTGTGCTGCAGGAGACATCACGCAGAACCATGCAGCTCTAGGAGCCTAGTGCTCTGCAAGCTTCTCTACTGATTTACCAACTACAAAAGCAGAACAATAATGCTCTCTTATAGCATTAATTCCCTAATTTTAATTCCCTAACTCTCTTCTTTAACCTGCCCAAACTGACAAAGCTGCGACATTGACTCTTAGTTCCTGCAAGTTCTCAGCATTCTCTCCAGCTCTCCTCACCCCATACCCCAGTTCCATCCCTCTGAAACTAAGGGGAGCCTTTCCAGTGACATCGGGATATACCAGAGTAATCCCAACCCAATGGCAGAATCCTCTTCCTACCGACCAGTCAAATCCACCCAGCCATGCACAGGAAACCAAACACCAATCCCAGTCCAAACCACAAGCAAGGCACCCAGCACAAGCGAGGGGAGAGCAGGATATTAACACGGCTCCCCAAAAGAGCCAGTGCCACATTAGAAACACATCTGCCTCCAGAGCAGTAACAAGGGAGCAAGGTGACAATGTCTCGTGTCTTCCCCAGTGGCCGTCCCACTCAGCTCAGCTGTATTTCATATTCATGGGTCATACACAGAAAAACACAGCAATCCAGACAACTTTCAGGCTACTAATTTCCATTTTAACAATGCACCAATTTATTTATCAGGAGTCACAGGATGGAAAAGGTAGATTTGTGAAAAAATCTAAACCCAAAACAAAAAAACCCCTGAACTTTTTAGATGGTTTAAATAAAAAACATTCAGAAGGTAACCCACCACATGACCACGCAGGCAAGACAAATGTGATCTAAAAAGGTGTTCTCCTGCCACTGTTAACTTGCTGGAGTCTGCCTCCGACAACGGGGATTTCCTACCCCATGGGTCATGGGATTCTATGAAGACATGAACCACACTTTCTCCAGTAAAATTGTTTCCATTTGCATACCTTTCTTCTCAGTCTGCTCCCTCTATCTCTATTTTCAGTTCAAGTCACTGAGGCCAGCTTCAGTCATTATTACTTTAGAGAAAATTTTAGGCTTCAGAAGCCAGAGATGAACTCAAGCTCATCTCTAAAAAACCCAGTTTTGTCACCTGGGTGACAAAACTCAAATGAGAAATCAAAATAAGCCTTCCAGTACCTAAATGGGCCTGTATAAAGTCAGAGGGACTTTTTACAAGGGCACAGAGGAAGGGCTGAAAGAGGGCAGGTGTAAATGAAATACTAAGAAGAAGGTCTAGACTGTGAGGGTCGTAAGGCAATGGAACTGGTTTTCCAGAGAAGTTGTGAATGCTCAATCCCTAGAATTGCCTAAGGCCATGTTAGATGGGGCTTTGAGCAACCTGGTCTAGTGGAATGTGTCCCTGTCCATGGCAGGGGGGTTGGAACTACATGATCTTTACAGTCCCTTCCAACCCAAGCCATTGTGTGATTCCAAAATTCAAATGTAGAGTTTCATTAAGCTTCTGATTCTTCTTAGTAAGTACAAGGTACCATTTTATCAGGCCCAAACAAATAAACCCTTCTGCATTTCTATAACCACTGAACTTCTAAAATTCTAGGCAAAACAAAAATCAAAAGTAGAAGCCAATGGCTAATCATCTCATTGCAGAGAGCTTTTTGCACCCTTAAAGCGGCACATAAGCAAAACTGTTCTTTTTCTGTGTACTGCACTATATAAGCCAATGAGAACATGTAACACTGCTTGGAAATGTTCTGTTTTACAAATTCAGATTTGTTTAGAATTTTTAAGGGGAGCTGAATAGTGGTACCAACTTTAATACACTAAACAGTGACAAATCACTTTGGCTTTTCTGGATAAACCAGTCCTATAATCTCTTAAAGCAACTCAATTCCACCACTTAAGATTTTGGAGAATAATTACTTTATTTACAAACACTCTTCTCTGTACTTCACAGTAATGTGCCATTCTTGTTTCCAATATGAAAGTCTGTTTCTCTGTGAATTAAACATCCTAGAGCCTGAAAGTTGTCTCAACCTCTCAGTATCTTGAGAGCTCCTGCTAGTTCAAGAGATTTTGTGTTACATCCATCATCATCTGATAAAAGGGAAACAAAGTTCTATGCTCCTCAAAGTATAAGGTTGATTTCAGGGTCTCAAAGATTTAATTACATTACTCCTATAAAAAGAAACTGCCTACAAGGAACCTGTGAGCATGTTGCTTAGATATAGAAAAACCAGTTTGTAGACATATTTAATATGCACTGATTTTGCCCATTAAGACTCTGAACATTTTTTAATATCACTCTCTGCCTTACATCAATTCCAGCCTAATGATAATTCTGGAAGAACAATATCCTTAATCTAACTAAATACACTTTCACCTCTGTATCAGAATGTGCAAGAATGAACACAGGGTAAACTTAATTTTTTCTGTGTATTTTCACATCTCAGCCACCTTATTCTAGGTGGTGCACAATTATTAAAGTACCAGCCCCTGCAAGCATGCACTCAAATAACTGAAAGCCAAACCTAAATGAGAACTTGGGGAGATTCTACCTATGCCTTTTTGTAACAGCATCTCCAAGCAAAGAACACTTCTCATCATTGTGAGACTTCACCTAACAAACAACACTGGAAAACAAAAACGAAAATGAAATTTTCATCACTATTACTATACTAAGAAGGTCTGCGATCCAACACCATCAAACTACGGAAACTATGTAGGCAGAATTTTTAAAAAATTTGAAACTTATAACAACATAGATCCAGCATAATACCTTTCAATATGAAATAGCACAAACACAGTCAAGTAACCATTCTATGTGTAAAGTAAGCATGACTTTCTCAACCTCTGCTCTAGAATTCTAACTCACAATATCCTGCTTATCAGACAACCTACTCTGATGCCAAGAACAGCAACTTGTCCTAGGCTTGTCACGTACCATTGCTGGTTATGCCAAAACAATTTGTTTTTACATTGTTTCTTCCCTTCCTCTCATACCAGATCACACAATACCCTAGAAAGATGCTATTTCTCCAGTCAGTTGCAATGCTTATGCTTTTCCTGCAAAACATCTCATTGTTATCATGGTAGTTGCATTTATTATCTAATTAAAAAACAAAACGAAAAAAAACAACGAAAAAAGCATAGCAAAATTGACTTCACTATCAATATTAGGCAGTGGATCTGAACTTTTTTAAATGCAGTACCGAACATCAGAGTAAAGAAAATGTTTCCTAGTCAATGCACTTTTTTTTTGCAGGAAAAAAACGTGTTTTGAAAGTCAGCCTATTTTCTTTTTTAACTTATTAATTCTGGCTGAGAGGCCAAAGCTCTTCTGGCAGCTACAGAGAAGGACAAGAAGAGTTATTATTCCACATTAATGTAAGGAATTTTGATCTATATACAGAAGAAAATACTGCACCTGCAACATGATCATTGGGACTTGGCTTTTACAGTATTTACAGGTTGTCTCCCGGTATTTACAGGTCTTCTCTACATGGTCTGGCAAATCCTTTCTCAGAATTTTTTCTTTGCAATCAGCACGAGGACACGGGAGTTCTTCAAACTGACAATCAGTTCTCAAATGCATCTGAAAGATCAAACAAAACAAAGAAAAAAATCAATCCAACTAAGTGTTGCGTGCATGTCTTCTATCCTTTAAAGATATCCAACATTAAATAACTTCAGAACTAAAGTGAAGTTATTTTGTGCACTGTATCAAGCAAGAGCAGACACTAACAAATCTACTCAGGAATACATTTCTGACTGTACAGTCTCTTTGACAGCAGGTTTCACTGTATTACAGATGTACATGAGCTACATCTACACTAAAAGCATTCTAACACAGTCCAAACTTCCACACAGGCGATTTAAACAAAAGGTGAGCATTTTTTTTCCAAGGTGTATTATACCACATAAACATAAATGCTGCTGTAAGCGATTTAGATACCTGAGCTTGCTCATTCAAAGTGAGAGCCTACACGTGTCACTGCACACCTTCCCTTACAACTGTTCAGTTATTGCATTACTGCTATGCCATGCCCTCACTAAAAAAAAAAGCTACCTGTTAATTTGCACAAGTTTGGAGATGCCAAAGGTGCAATTTTGTGCATAAACCACCACTTACATGAGAGGATTAAGAGCGGTAAATGAAAATAAACGCACACCATAAGAGAAATCATATTTCTCACGTTTGTAACATTAAGATCCTTCACGATTTTAATTCTCCTGCCAGTTCTCATGTTGTTCGTGTATTTACACTCCCAAACCTCAGTGTGATGCAATCACATGATTTTTTTACAATTCCTTATAGGTCATCAAAAAAACAAGTTTCAAAACAGTTTAACTCTATCGTGACATTTATAAATCAAATTAACCACTAGTGTGAGCAAGTCAAGACATTGACTGGGATTTTCATTTGCAAAGCTTTTTTCCTCATTCTTTAACTCAAAAGGAAGGTTACAACTGTTAGACTAACTTACCAGTAATTGACCCAAAGACAGTTGTTCCTTACAGCCCTTGTTTTCATTTCTGCAGTATATTTGAAGGGCAAGTAGCTCTCTCCTGCAACAATTATCTTTAAATACCTGAAAAATCAAAATGCACTTTATTTTAGAAATTGAGAACCACTCAAGGATCCGCAAGTTCACATAAAGTAGAAGCCGTGCAATTTGGCTACGGAAGTGTCATTTCATTATAGCTTTATGTGCCAGAAATAAAATCCTGCCATTCAAGTTTTCTTGAGTGTGCACAAGAGGGAGGTTCCTCTGCTATGAAGCAGCCCAGTGAAAGAGAATATTTGGACAAATACTCTACTACTGTTTCAGTTTTACTATAAATGCAATAAAGGTACAAAAAGGACTAAGTTTATTGCTATTTGCTTGCCAATAATAGGCCTGCATAAGCCAGAACTCTCTGTGTTGTCTGGGAAGCTGTTGTATTAGACACAATACCATAAGACAAAACAGACTCAAAGCACAGCGGGTCAGAGGGGAACGATTTCTGGGAAGGTGGTCCCAAAATTATTGGAGTGTTTAGCTGGCACACCTGCTTACACTTCAATGGTTACACATAATTACAGATAATTTAAGGTCTTGGATTGGAGGAGGTTTATCATGTCACAGCTAAGCAGGTTTTCACGATGTCTCCATTTTAATGCTTGGGAGTGCTTTCAGCACTTTCTGCCTACAATAAAACTGCAAGAAGTTACAAATTGAGATCTTGGGGTTTGGATTTTACACCTTTTATGGGTGATACTCCATAAAAGACACAACGCAACTGCACTCTCAAGAAGCCCCATTGCTAAGGGCAGGAACTAGAGAGAAGGACTGAGGACCATTACTACTATTTTAATGTCCAAAACCAAAGAGATAAAAATTTCTAGTTATTTTTCAACTGCTTTCATGGCCATTAAAAAATACCATCAAGAATCAAGCCCAACCTATGACTACTCTGACAAATGGAGTTCTGTGGTACTGGGTACACTGCAGTGCTACTGTAATTATAGAAAGGTTCTGCATGCTAACACTGAACCAAGAATTATGATCAGATCTGCCCACAGTGACTATGAATCTATCCCCAGTCTCAGCGAAGGAGGAAAACGCTGCAATCGTTCTCATCCAATCTCATCTGACACAGATCACTGATTTCTATTTACCTTTGGATGTGTATGGGAAGTTTAATGAACCAACAGATCTCATTTAAATAATCAATTGTCTATACTGCAGTACTTTTTCCAAAGTAATTCACAGGGCTACTATGTGTTGTTTTGCTGGCTGAAGTTAAGGGAAGAAGACAACTTTTAAAGTTTTTCAGTAATTTTGGACTTCAGCATTCTATGGGAAAAGTTTCCAGTTGCATGAAAAACAATACTGGCACAGTTAGCCTAAGAGGTATTTAGTATACACTGGCCTTGTCCTCCTTCTGTTTTACACATATTTGAAGTTTCATAAAAAAGTATGTATTTACATATACTGAGAACTAGAAAGTCAGACTTAAAAGGACAAATAAAGTAGGCATCATCATCATTGGTCTGACCTCCTGGAGAGTCCATCCATGTCAAAACCAAATATGAACACCGTTTAAAAGAACTTATTCTGAGTTAAGACAAGGAGAGATTAATGTGCCCACTAATCTTTTCTTGAAAACTGTTACTAATACAAGTATCCACTTGGGCAAGAAGGGCTACTAACATAAAGAATTTACTGAGCACTTTAGCAATAATGTAAAACTGCATAAACTGTGTACTAAACCAAGAATTTTCTCTACCCTAAACCTTTCAAAGGCAACAAAAAGTTTTGCTGTGAAAAACGGTGAAGAGGATATTACTGAAATAACTTATTCATAGCAAAAAAGTCTGATTCTATTACTGTTACTGTAACTCCACAGTGTCCTAATTCCAGTGTGGTTCACTGAACACCACATTGTAGAAGAGACGAGTTGAAAGAGTAGACACTGGTCTGGAGCCAAATCAGGAGTAGCGTTCATCTAGACCTGTCACATCTCTGCATCTACAGGAGATAGAATAGTCCTTATCATCCTTTTGGTTGACGGAAGGACAACTGCAATGTGTTGCTGCAGCTCCCAGCTATGAATACAAGATGTGACACCTATCAGGACCTTTGGAATGAAGCTGACAGGTTGTTTTCTACCACATGGTTGACAGCAAAAATGAGCCACCTTCCTATATAAAATACATGGGTTAGGTTGTATAACAAAGCTGTCTCTCCTCAGGCACCTTGGTAGGCTTATGATATAACTATCACAAACCAATAACACATCTTATGTAAGCCACACTCTTGAATAAGAAAGAATTGTAACAATACCTTATCTTTTGCTATGCTTTCTTGACACGCTGTACATTTTGGACTAGAAGAACTGAAGAGAAAAGAAAAAGAAAAACTACTTTAGCTCTGAATTTTTGTAGCACAAAAATTTCTGTTTATGAGGCACTTAATTATTCAGTATATTTTAATATCATTAGAAGTGGATATAGTTTATTATAATGAGAAAACATGATGTTATTTCAATAAATTTGAATGCTTGAGTTTTCAGTGGATGGTATCTGGCATTCCCAAAGAAATTAGACCATCACAATGTCTCCAGCCAACTGTGCAATGATTTCTTCAAGGTGGCAAAATCCATTCCCTTTTTCAGTCTGCATGTGATCCACAATTGTCGTCACTTCTCAGTCCGTGCTAACAGGTAAAATATTGTCTCTTTAATTATCCAGTCCTTTTTCAAACAACACCTAATGAAAATTTACTTTCTCCGATAGTCAATTATACATCCTTTTAGGGAAAAAAAGTATTTAAGTCCGTCTCTTTCAAGTCTGTTCTGGTTTTAGCAACTGTTAGAGATGCTTGCTGCCTCCTTTATCTGAACTGTTCTCTTGTAGCTGTAAATTAATTACCGAACTTGTGATCTCTTAGACAACAGGCAGGATGAGGAGCAGAGCAGACTGTGAACAGAAACTGGAGTGCAGGGAACCTGAGCTCCTGCAGCTGTTTCTGGCTCTGACCTGCCAGGTGTTGCCATAAGAATTATAGAATGGTTTGGTTGGAGAAGAACTTGAAGATCTCATCTAGTTTCACCCTCCAGCCTCTTCCATTAGACCAGGTTGCTACATTCATTCCATTTTAGCTCCTTTTCCCCAAGTAAAATGGGGACAGTCAGATCAATCTCCCTTGTAAAGCACCGAGACGAAAAGCACTAGGTAAAAGCTAGGTGAGTTCTTTCATAAAGCGAGTCATTGACAGCCTAACTAAGTTATGGCTGCTAGCAGCAGTGCAAATCAATGTAAAAGGTTGAAAAAGTTCAATTATGTTATATAATCAGTATGGTTACTTCAAATCATCTCACTGGCTTCTGCTCCTTGAACTGACCATTCTGTGTCTCATCATATTTCTGAGCATCTTAACTACCTTGCAGCTTCAATATCTGTAACAATTTTCTTAAGCTGAAAAAAAAGGGGGGGGAACTAATCTACTCGAGGGCATATAGTGTCTAATACAATGTCATGCTTTCCTTGCTCTTACTGAATTCACTCAAGCATCCTACTTGCTTATTCAAACTACTGTTGCATACTGAGCAGACGTCTTTACTGATTTATCCACACTAACTCCCAATTCCTTGTCCTCAAACAACCCTGGAACAGAAGCTGCTAGCATATAATGTGTGCTTGTGTGTGCAGCAGCATACCAACAGAGAATGAAAGATTTTTGTGCCAAATGCAGAAACAGCATAAACCTACTTTGCTTTGGGTTTTATGGAACACTTTTTATTTCCTCAAAAAAAAAAAAAGACATAAATTTAATTTTAATGAAGGATTTGTTTGCAACAAGCACTTAAATATCATGAAATAACTCAATGGCCTTATGCATGTGTCCTTGTCAATAAGAGACTTGTTGAAAAGTCAGGAAGGTAAAATTACACATATTCTAGCTGCACTGTAATAAACACGTGCACATGTCTCACAGCAGGGAAATAAAACTGCCCAGATTCTAGCAATGCCAGAATTGTTACTGCTTAGGTTGTCAAGGATCTGCTCTGTCCACCTGTGCACATCCAAGCATGGCAGGTGTTTGGTTTCTTCACTGTCACTGTTATTAACCATGTAAGACTCTTCCAAAAACATGTGTTGAGAAAAAAATAACTGCATTTCTTCAATACAAACTACACCTCACTCAACACCGTGTATTGAAAGAAAAGCTGGTGGGGTTTTTTGTTGTTATTGTTTTAAATTTGACATGCTGTAGCACAAAACCTTCAAGAGTGGATTAGTGAGCTATGGACCCTTGTATTTGCTGAGTACAGAGACTACTCTTTATCACGAGACAGTATTGTAGTATCTTTCATACTCCTTCACCATGTTGCGTGTAGTCTTGACTTAGATATTAGCATTAGATATCATAATGTAGTATTTCCAAGTGACATATAAACCAATACCTAGAGTCACAAAAAGTAAACAGGAGACCACCAAGACTTCCTAGGTCAAATCTCACTGTTAGTAGTCCAGTGTGCAACATCTATTGAGCCAAAACTCTTCTGTATTTCTGCTTTCTCAGTAGTAAATTAAAATATTCGCTGCTTGTTTAACCCAGGAGATTAAAGTTTGCAGAATAAATATTACACCAAGTTTTGAAATCACACTGATGAATACAATCAGTACCAGTGCATCAAAGTTGAGAGGCAAATAAATATACTTCTACTGATGCACAAATGCTTCTTAAAAGTTAGATACTCTTTGAATGATTGCACTTTTATTCTTACCTAGACAGGGAAAGATTGCACCTCTCAGCATTCATTTCTACATCATTCACTCACTCACTGGGCACTCTGGCCCAAACATCTCAGTAACATAGAAGCCAGCCTTTCTGACCCTCCTGCAATCCACCAAACATACAAGTCCCAGGACAAACAGCTGGAAGAGTTATGGGAGAACTGCTCCACAAGCACATTTATCCAAAGGTCTCACCACCCAGGTGTAAGGCTGGGTCCACAGCCAGGTTAGGTATCACCACTCTGGGGAACCTCTGCAAGCTCACTTCTTCACACAGACAGGATTTATGACCTGTATTCCACACCAAACTATCCATGTTAGAAGTCTTGTGAAACAGCTACTCTGTTTAGCCTCCACAGGGAATGAAATTCTTACCCAACACATCCTACACAGGATTAAACCACCTTAGCAACTGTTTCAATAATATTGATGGAAAGCTTAGTTGTCTTTTCCTGACCCAGAGTAGAGCACAAATGTTTGCACCAGCACATGGGTAACAAATAATCAAGGAAGCAACAGTGGAAGGCTGCTCTGAGCCACTAGCTTAACATATTCCTAAAGTTACAATGGTGTTCACATTGACTTCAGTGGTTTACAACATTTAAAGGTATCAGCATGTTCCATCACAACAAAAAAACATACCTCAGCAAGGCATTCATGCAGGTTTCACAGAATCTGTGTCCACATTCAGTCTGTTTAGGATTGCATAAGATGAGGTGACATTTTTCACATTTATACTTATCTTCCACGGCATTTACAAATTTCTCTTTGTAGCCACCTTGCTCTGGAACATAAATCGATGCTGAAGGACTGCGGTCAGGATTGGCCCTTTGTTGCACCATTTCTACAGATAAAGGGGGTTCTGACTTCTTACTGGTGTCCATGCTCTAAGATAGTTTCTGTGAATCAAAAGGGAGAAAACCTGAGACATGAAAACCTCTTTTGCCATTTAAATAAAACAAAGACAGCATCTGAGAGACTACATCACACCAGAAAGCATTAAGAACAGATGCATGACCACACATCATGTGAGCTTAATACATACATAACTGCCTAAGTATATTAAGCACAGTGAAATATTCTGCATGTTTCAAAGGCTCTAGAAGGTAAAGAATTCAAATCTGTTCCTGAAAGCAAAGTGTTTGTTAATTATGGGCATCATTTGAGGAATAAATAAGGGATTCTTCCGTATAATTTTCTCTTTCTCTGAAAAGTATTGCTTAAGATTTAAGTTTTACCACGGGAGGAAGCAGCCAGGGGTGAGGTGAAGAAGGTGCACTGCCCCAGCACCACACGTGACACCGCTCAAATGCCACTGTAAAAGCACACAACCACCAGTGTCCTACACAGGGTATCAGAGTCTACTCAGCTCCACTGCCAACCCTTCCTGTCTGTCCCATGCAACAGCAAAGTCCAAGACATGCTGGTTTTAAGTCTGTTTTAGAACAATACAACAGGTTTTTACTTAGGAGACACATTCCAACCTTTTCATCGCACATCCTCACATGAAGAGAACCGGTGATGAAAGTCTAAATGACAGCAGAGAAAGGCCTACATAATGTGGCCATTTGATTAATTCACCAGGACTAAGCACAACTGACAGGTAGCTGAGAAAATAATTAATCCATTTGAAGAGTAAATTACAGTACCTATTATCTTGGATGATGTTTCCTCTAGGTCAGCATGCAAAGCATTAGCAGAGCAACCGAGGAATAATACCCTAGATTAAGTTTTAAAATGTGTTTTCACACAAAGGGAGTCAAACGTTCCACATTCCAAATACACAAACCCTCTTGTACACAGGTTTTGTGATCTCTTATCTTCTCTTACTAAGCCCAAAACCATGCACTTGTAATGAAATGTATTTTCTTGTAGATCATTTCTGCATCTATGCTTTTGGTACAGAATTCTCCATGCATGCTAAACAGACAAGGAAATTTCTTTCGATTTCTGATGCTGACTCTTATTAACAGAAACAAAAGACAAAATCATTGTGACTCATTGCTGAGACCATTTCGTGTTTTTTACAACACCAGTTGAGCAAGGGTTGAGGTGCTGAGTGAAGAATCCTCACTTCATTGCCCTCTTGGCTGGGGAAAACCTCTCTATATGTCCATCAAACACAGAGAGACAGCCCAAAGAAACCATTCTCATAACACTGATCCAATGATTGGGTCTTATTCAAATCCACCAAAACAATTCCCCAACCTTCTCAAAAACAGGTCCTATGGTAACCAAAAGGCAACTATAAATTTTGATCCATAATTTGAATTTATTCAGAATGCTCTTCTGTTCCTTGTCTGCTCTTCAAAGACTGCAGAGACTTATGTCTTGACAGAACAATATCTGAAAGGACTGAAAAGTCGGTGCTGAACTGCAAGTTACACTTCTCATTAGCGAGGAAATTCAAATTATTTCAGACCGGAGAACTAAGCAAAGCCCGAGCGAGAGTTTCAGCAGCAAGCATAAACAAAACAACAAATAATGATGACACTGAAGAGGCAACTCGAGATTGTATCCAGCACACAAGAAGTGAGACTGATGCTGAGGACACGACTCAGAGCCATGGAGGTTAAGAGAAGTGCCATCAGTGAGCAGGGAAAGCAGCTGACAGAAGAAGTGCGGTTTTAAGACTGCTGCTGCTCAAGACCCATGGCTGGACATGGGGGAACACAGCCATGAGCCTGGGACCTGCCACGTCCTCGCAGTTCTAAGAGAAAAGGAGTTTAGAAAGGGAGGGGGGGGAAAAGGGCAACTCCCTAAACCTCCAGACTGGTGAAAGAGAGCTAACTATGGACTTGTTCTTGTGCACAATTGTGGGAAAAGCTTTATTTGGCACTTGCAGTTTAGGAATCCATAAAGGTTTCAGTTCCCCAATTTATAATTTGTACCTAGATACTAATGCCTCTTTTCCCCTTACAACTGTGTATTTTCTTAATCACATTCAAGACCTCCACCGTTCTGTCAATTCTTGAAGTCAAAAGCCAACTTCAAGCATGCTGACTGGTAAGAACAACACATTTTGCTTGTCTTAAAATGACAGAATAAAACAAGACATGGCCTGTTTCTGACCCACAAAAGAAATACAGAAAAAAGGCACTAAAAGAGATGCTGACAGGAAAATTGGCAAGTCAAGAGAGCACAAAGTTCCTGAACTTGTAAGTCACAGAACTACTGAATGTCTGCTTCCCCATTAAGTTTCTTCCAAACAAAAAGAAGCTAAAGATGATTAGAGATGTGAAGTCTTCCAAAAGCACGATTTCTTCAAGGAAACCGAATAATTATTCAGAAGGAGTTAGGCTCCAGTGACAGGAGAATATTCAAGACTTAACTGAGAAAGAGTACCCAACGCCAAATGAGCAGCAGGTGAGAGTTTCACAGAGATACGAAACTGCTCCGGGCTGGACTGTCAGCTGTCAAGAGAGATTTCATACCAAAAGAAACCGCACAGGGCTCCACAGGACTCCGCTTTTGGAACTGACATATCGGATATCTTGCCACAGAAAGCATACTGACAAATCAAATGTACTATGCAATATGCTTAACAGCCAGATTTGTCGGCCTGGAGTTTTATATTTATTTTATGAAGAAGTCTGTCAAACCAGAAAGGCTAAACAAGCACAGCACCAGAGTGGCCAGCTTGGTGAGGAATTCTCTTCCACAATACCCCGAAAGCCAGCATTTTCTTACGCAGCAAGGCTAGGAAGCCGTTCATAAAGTACTGTCACAAAATACGACAGAGAACTGAGCTTAAAAGAACACCACAACCTTACTACAGTGAGCGAGCTACACTGAACAGGGGGGTGGGGAGAAGGGATGTCTGCCAAACCGCACACAGGGATCTGCATGCACAGAGCTGTGCCCTCACGCGTGTGAGTTATATGCTCTTCCACCTGTACGTGGGATCAGGGGTAAACACAAGCGCGGATAATACAAACATTTCAGCTGCCACCCTTCGGCAAACAGCTTTCTGTTATGGCTTCCATACCACTACAGGGCATCATCTGCCACGGCTTCTTTTCCTTTTCAGGAACCTTTAACAGCAGGACTCAGATTATACCTCCCCATAATCATGTTTTAAACTGCCAACAAGAAGCAATTTTGAAGTCACACCTCAGTAAGATACTGCGCACTTAGAGCAGTGCAGATAACATACTTCTGGAGAGCAGGGAGAGGAGCCTGCCTGGAACAGTCAAGAGAGGCTGGTTCTGGTGGGTGCCTCTGATTCCTAAAGGCATGGCAAGCTGCCACCAAGCCAAAGACTCAGCTTTCCTGTTCAGCAAGCTAAATCTTAATGCCTAATTAATCACTAGCTACTTCTCATGCTCCAGCTTCTTATCCCTGGGAAAAATCATCACAGTAGAAGAATGTGACTTTTAAACATCTTTTTAAACTGCTAAGTCTCGGACAATCACTTTTCAGGACAGATAAGCACCTAAAAAGAGGAACAGTCACCAAAGGCTGGGTCTGTCCACTGCTGATTACATTCTTTCAGCCGCCTCTCCTGCAGCCGGCATATACCAATACCCTTCTGCAGAATAAGAGAAACGGAGACTGTTCTGGCCATCAGATGGGTGGCACTGCTTGCTCCAGCCTGTCAGGTCTCACCCAGCTCCAGTCTGGTCGCTGCTCTTCAATACAAGTGGTATTCAAGCGACGGGAGCTCAGTTAATGTTTCAGGCCGTACGCACTGCAGTAAAGGTTAGAACAATTTGTTGGTGCTTAACTCATACTAACATCAGTACAGAGGGTTAGAAACTGGAAGCAAAAGCGAGTTTACCAACGAAGATATTCCAGGAATTAGAAAGCACAGGAGTTCCCAAACAAAAGGCATTTTGCTCCTTCCTTGTTTAAGCAAGGATGTTGTTCTCACTCAGAGAGGGCAAACACCCTGGAAATGTGCATGAGTGTTCTGTATTATCACCTATATTCATTATTTGCTCTTTGGGACTGAAACCAATTTGTGACATAGAAATACAATAAAGCTTCTATAAAAATACAAAATAAATTTGCATCTTAAAGAAAACCAAAAAATATAACTCATATAATCTAAGACACCCTCCAAAATTTGACTGCAACAGGTACCATGGGGTTTGGAACCTAACAAGCTCTGCATGAAGACAGTTTCAGTATATTGACAATACAAAGCAAGTAAGTTCTAAAATCCAAAAAGGGCAAAAAGCTATTAGAAATAAATGTTTTCATTAAAGTACCTTAAAAGAGGATAATGGATGATACAATTTAATTTGGTTATTACTACAGGACCGCAAAGCTTTTTGATCAAATTACAATTTGCACTGAAAACAGAAGTTCCTCCAACAGAACAGCACTGCATGCACAATATCTAAATTAAGCTCTGAAAGAGAAACCTGAAGTGAGACAGGGAGCTGAAGATCACAGCAGAAAAGTGACCAGTGTGATGATTTAACCCTTCCTTCTCAAAAAATTCTATAAAACAACAAACTTCAGCATCTCATCCTAACTAGGTGATTTTTTTGGTAGCCTGCTGTGTTTTTTCAGTCTAGCTTTTAATAAGAGCTTGTGATTGTCCTTTTGTCTCCTCCCAGTCTCTCAAAAGCACTTGGGAACTACCTGGACAGAGAGATTTCATGAAAATGAGCAGCTATGTGAGGAACAGAAAGAGAGACTTAATGCAGTGTCCCAGTGAGCAGGAGGCTATAAAAGTGCACCACCTCTGCGTGGTCCATCAGTCAGGCACTCAGTACAGAGTGACATCCAAGCCAGCCAAGAACACGGCTCCCTCCTGTCCCAGCAAACTTCATGGCCTTCATCTCCTCCTATATTACAATGGCAGGGGCGGGCTGAACATTTTGGGGGATTTTTTGGTTGTGTTTTGGTTTGAGGGTTTTTTCGGTTGGTTGGTTGGTTTGGGGGTTTTGTTGGTTTGGGGGTTTTGTTGGTTTGGGGGTTTCTTTTGGTTATTTGTTTTGAGGAGGGGGGAAGTAGGAGTGAAACAAGGGGGTGTTGAGCTCAGATTAGTAGGAAAAGAGATTTCATGAGTTTCACTGCTCTTCATAGAATTTTCTTCAGTATTCTGCTCTCTCAGAGAGCCAGATAACCAGGTACCTATTGTGGTATTTCCAGCTCTTCAGTCTTCCCAGCTCACTTGCTTTCCATCATCAAGAATTATTGCTTCAAGTTAGCACACAGAAATCTTTATCTTAAAATTAAATTATTAAAACTATCTGAACTTTTCCTTTGTCTTATATTTCAGCATTTTATAGCTTCTAATAAATTCCTAGCACATGCTTTCTGAAAAGAACGTCTATCTTTCTTTTAGACAAGTCGTCTGACCTGGTTCCGCTTCCAAGTGCGATTCTAATACGCAACATATGCTGTCACACCTTGATGACTTGTTAAAACAGTAAAGCAAGCTGAAAGCAGTATATTGGTGACAACATATTATCAATTGACTCAGTGCACACACGTCATGGCAGGGAGGCTGCCACGGGAATCTTGAATCGGGAGCTCTCAGGCGTGAAGGTCTTACTGCAGATGGCCATCCTTGCAACATCCACCACACCTCAGCCTGGCCTTCTGGCAAAACCCCCACCCTCGAGTCTGGACAGGGGCACTGAAAAACTGATAAATAAAATGCAAATGGCTTGAATTATTCCACAAAAACACTTAGGCTGTGACAGAAGCAGCACTGGAGTGGCAGGTTTGAAAGCAGACAATCATCCATCAAATCTGTTTTGTGTGAGGTCAGAAGTCTTGGCACTTTGATTCCTCTTGCTTGTACGGGGGAAATACTGATTTATTTATTTTTACCCCCATGCATTTTTCATGCTTGAAGCTCTATTCATCATTTCTACTGAGCACATATAGGACTGACTAACCAAAGGCTTAGGCATTTCTGGCATATGCTTTAAAAGAATATTCTGAGCGGGCTCAGGAAAGACAGGGAAGAGTTGTTAGTCACCAACACTGATAAAACTTTACACAGTAAAAATATGAGACCACTCCTCACCTTCATTCATACATATAAACTCAAATACTAAGTCTAATTCCTGTACAGAAGTAAAAACAGCATTGACATTGAAAACTTATTTTTCCTTGTGGTGAAATAAATTGAATATTTTGCCTACTTTATACTTTGCTCCATGATTTCATAAGACCACAAGATCATTCACATAAGAGAACAGATGAAGATCAACGGGGGGAAAAAAAATCAGTGTTTGGATATGAGCAGATAGGACAAACATTTGAAAACACACAGAAGACACACACTTAGTATTCTCCACACAAGAAGCCTCTGCCATTGGCAAGCTCTCCACAGCCACTTATCAGTGCAGTATCCCAGCTGCTGAGGTTGGAAGGCAGCTCCGGAGGTCATCTAGCCCAGCCTCCTGTTCAGAGCGAGGCCACCTTCAAAGTCAGGTCAGGCTGTTCACAGCTGAGTTTTCAAACGCTAACAGGGTGAAGACACTGCAACCTCTCCAAGCAACCTCTCCCAGCACTTCACTCTGTGAGGAGTTTTACTGCAGCAATTATGGTGTGATGTTCTTAGGTAGAAAAAAGGCCTGTTCTGATACATGAACTGCTGTGTTCTCAAGCAACTAAACCAAATCTCACCACAATCTCCAAGGGCTTTAGTCTGTAGAAATTACTGAACAAAGAGCAAAACCGTTTTTGGCTTGGAAAGGTACAGGCTATTCCTTCTTTTCCTCTCTGACCAAGAAAATCAGAAGTACAACCCAAAGACGCTATCTTGCCAAAGAACAACCATTCATGTCACTTAAATTACAAATATTGTATATTTCCCATGCTCCAGTTTGGAAGATGACTGAAGAGCTGAAAATGAATGGCAAGTTAAGTCTCACATTGTTTCATTATTTTAACTCACCACTTTCCTTGGCTCTACTTCTTTCAATAATGAGTCTACACCTTCATGTGAAGTGTCTTACAGGATTAAACAAACCAGCATGCCATTACAAGGGACCTCATTTAGCAAGTCTGCTGGACTACGCTTTCATGAGAACAGTTCTAACATATGCTCCCTCCTGCTCAGTGTAACAAATTTCTAGATTCTAAATAGAGGATAGATGGGGAAAGTAATTACATCAGCATAAAAAGATGATAATACAAATATTTATAAATAATAACATAGTATTAATATAGTTTGGAGTGCCCAAGAGCCTGGGGACTGACACTCTTAGTAATTACCCAATAATATGTTGAATATAATTAACATTTACTCTAGCACATACTGCACCAGATGGGAGAAAAAACACCCCCAACTTTACAAGGGATTAATTCTTATCTATTAAAAAACACAGCAGAAAAAGTGCAATTAAGGGAAGCTGTTTTCTATGTGACATTATGTTCAGCTATTACTTTTTTGAAAACTAACAGCGTTCCTTTGAATCATGACAAATGGGTTGGCCAAACAGCTTTAAGATTCAGCCTGAGGCAGTATGAAAAACAAAGTGTTTGTATTTTGACTTACATTTGCTATCTACAGCTCTCAGTAATTACTTCGTAATCTCACTGGGCTAACAAAATACAGTATAAAGTCATTTGAAGTGCAAGAAATCAAAAGCATCTTTTAGAAATCAAAAGACCTCTTAAGCTTTGAAAGCCTGGGTCACAAGGCAAGTAAGAGAAATGCTGTCCAAGCTCACCATGACTGTTCTTCTGCATTTTGAATGCCAATGCAGGTTCTTGTACATTTTTCTCTCCCGCACCCATAGACAAGGTTATTGCATTTCACATACGAAGTTAACCCCCATCTGGGATCTATATTACTATACAAGGCTTTTAGCAGAAGCAGATAGAAACAGGAAAGATCAAAAGATGATCAGTGTACTTTAATCTCTCTCTCTGCTGTTCAGGGGAAGTCCGTGATTGAGATACATATGACAGTTCTGCGTGGAAGAAGTGGACAAACACTGTTAGTTGTAAACAGAGCCAGAAGTTAAAAAAACCCCAAAGGAAAAGTTCTATCTACCATAGAAAAATATCTAGATAAAATATTCTGGGAAACACCATGAAAATCATAATATTTGACACTAAAGGCAGTTTCCTCTTACAAAATGGTTTTGTATGTGCTTTGAAGCGAGAACTAGAAAAAAACAGCTTATATTTACATTCTGAATACTGTTTTCATGGAAAGCTACTTCCATCAGTCCAGATTTCCTCCACTTGTTGCTCTACAGGAAGCCTAACGCTTCCTTTACTTTTGTTGCACAGCACAGAAGTCACTGGTTCCACGTTACAAGCGGCAGTGTCAAATCACAGACACTCAAAGGAGAAGTCACTCATTATGTTTCCCACTTCTGCCTGCTACGGCTGGGCAACAGTAAATTTGAGCCAGCCATAACAAATCCTAACAAGAATCAACAAGGGTTAAGGCAGATGGCATGTCCAAATCATTGTGGCCCAAGCATACCGTCCTACAAACCAAATACGTCATCCTCCAGCAATCTAGTCTAGTCCCTTCTTCATCCCAAGGTGTGCCTTCAAGAAAAATCCGCTGCATGATTATCAGAAACAGCTCGATAATAAATTATAGCAACTTAAGACCCCAAAGTCTCTTTATCTCCGAAATCACCAAGCAGGAATTGAGAAATTCTTGCTGTCTTTTATTTTCAACCTTTCCTTTTTTCTTAAACCAAGACCTATCCACCAATGCTCTTCTCCACTCTGTTAATCAAAGAGATCCTCAGCCCCAAATCTAACAAAATTTCAAAAGTATCAGAATGGCAACAGATATTCTTCAAATCAGACTCTATCTATCTACTCTGCTTTCTGCCAAGGCTGAAGAATACTTTCTGCATTGCCAATTCCTGACAGAGTGCACATGTGCTGTCTCTTAATGAATCCAGCCTTGAAATCTCAGCAGAGGTACTACCTGTCTTAAAATGTTTTACCTCATCTTCTAAAATCATTAGAAGGAAGTATGCGAAGGCAAAGGTGTCAGAGATGAGCAAATAAAAAGAAAAAAAAACCCCAAAGCACTTCAAGAGGCTTATTATGAATAATTACAGCAAAACTGCCTTCTCAAGAATCCTCACAAAATATTACTTAATTAATTTTAAAATGCAGTTCATCTTTAACGAAAATAATCCCTCCCAGGAAATTCTGAACACAGCAGAGTTTCGAGGAAGCTGGTAAATGAAACAGAATGCAATTTCAAGTCCGGCTCCAAACCTTCTGGATTCGACACTGAAATGGAGCACTGTGAAACTAAAACTGACCACAGCAGAAAACTGAGAGCACAGCACCTCGCTTCCACGGGGAATTCTTTCCACTCTCACCAAAGTAAGTTTTCTAAGCCTACATCCAAAGCTCAAAAGAATCTATCTTGTCTTTTATGGAAATTAACTCACCCACATAACACATTTCCTGCTCTTCCATTTTAGCCCATTGACCACAGCATACTATGAATACAGGTAAGAAACAAATAGTTTTCCACGCTGCCCTAAATATTAATCAAACTCGAGAAATTAACAACAGCAAGTGACACTGCCAGAATATTTTATTTAACATTCAACTGCCTGGAAGACACACATTCATGCACAGAACTCATCTTCAGTGACATCTTCTACCATTCATGATGTCTTTAGCTTTGTCTGAAGCCATTACTTCTTATTCAGGAAAGAAAAGAAAAAAAGGAGAGTAAACGTAACTCTTGTTATTTGCCTATATTTTATTATTTATTAGAATGTGAGGGAAGACAAAAACATTGTTCACTTATCTCATAAAGTGACAGCAGGCTTAACTTCAGTCATTTCAGTTTTTACACTGTATACTTCACTGCTCATATTCTATTTTCTAAGACCAATGTCCTGGAGTTTGGGAAAAGTGTGGGTGTGGGTATTTTGTTAAGATTTTTCTATTAGATAAAAAAAAAATTACAATTGAAATACATTTGTAAATGGAATCTGGAAGAAAGGGGAAAAAAACACAGAAAAAAATTTTAACCCCCCTCAAACCTCTAAACCACTTGTACTAGCATTTCTAGTTACACTAAAATGCCTTTCAGTTTCTACATCTCTAATAAAAATGTATTACTGAAGTTGAGTTTTCAGGAGGAAAAAACAAGGTTGAGAAAGTCATAGACCCTTAATCCAGATTTGTCGTAGTATTCCTAACCAGAACATCACATTCACTGCTACCTAAAGCATTTCTTACCTTTATTAAGGCGTTAATGGAACAAGCTGCAGTTCTCATACCTGAAGATTTAGATTCACAAAACATGTTTCCCAGCAATGTAAGAAAGGCAGGAGCATGTTGCTTTCTCTTGTAGTAAACACAGACTTTGGGAATGTGCTACTGAAAGCCAAGTCTGTGTTGGCCACAAATGCCTTCTGCTGTATGATGGTATTCACTCTTCCAGCTCTTAAGGTCTCATTAAAAGATTCTTTTACCTCGAACCTGGTTGCAATTTCCCAGTTTCTCTCCCAGTTTCTCCTAGCTTCTCTCTCTTCTTTGTGATTAGTTTCCCAGATAACAAAAACTGGATTATTATTTTATCTTGCCATCCTTAACTCTTGTATTTGATGCCTGCGGGGTTATATCAAGTGCTATTCTGGAGGTTTCAGATCAATTGATAACACTGATATCCTGAGAACAAGCCATCTCTGCAGCACAGAATACTACTAAGGAGCAGAAAAACTCAGGTCCCTATGAAGTCTCTTGCACTGGATTAAGACAATTAACAAAAATCAATGAGGATGTTATCCTTCTACCATATACATAATGTAAAGATTTTAAGAGTAACTTACAAATTTTTCTGACTTTCACATCACTACCCAAAACCTAATATTTATCACTGTTACACAGCCAAAGAAGTTGAACAGAAGCGACAGCAACCTTTCCAAGAAACTTCTGGTAGAATTACACAGTATTGCTGCCGCCTCAGAGACGTGTTAAAACTGGTGCTTTCCACACCATCCACAAGGCTTAGAGAGATTTCTGTCTTCAGATTTTAAATATGAAGTTGACATTTTTAGTTGAAAATTCTTTTTGCATGCTGAACGCCTGAGGGCTTCTCTAGTTAATATTAATGAAATCATGTTCACCTCTACCAAATAAATACTGAATACAGTAATTTTGTTTAATGTGTTAATGGCAATCTAACATTTAAACATGCATTTTCATTTTTGAAAATTCAAACCTGAAAGCCTCCAGGTGTTACACTAGAAACTAAATGAGAATACTCAGAGGTTCCTTGGAGAATTTATGCTCATAAAGACTACCTGCTTGCAGTATAAAGATTCACATAGGCACCGTCTAGATATGCAGAATGAAAAGAATCATTTCCAATTGGAGCAAACGCCAGATTTCGAAGTATGCAGAGGACACTCACTGTTAGAGCAAGGGGCTTAAATCCTAAGATTAGAGCTTATAGGATGTCGCACTGTTAATGGCATTTCAGAGGACAGACAGTGCTGATTCCCCACTTTTTGCAAATAACTTGCATCTAGGCAATGAAAACTCCAGTATTACAGCAAGGGTTTGGACTTTTTTTCCACCAATTCTACTGAATGGCTACATGATTTTAAGACTTTACCATTTCATTTCCCCCTAAACTGTAAAATAAGCAAAACATTGCTTACCTTCTACAGCATCCCTGGCCTGAAGTGTTCTACATGAGTAGAAAGTACTATTTTTAGACTCTTCTAGTGAGATTTGTCACCACTCTAAATCCTCATAGAAGTCTGGATAAGAAAAAAATCACCTGCCCACCCTTCTTAGTTCCATAAAAGAATTTTTTTTCATGATGCTTTCCAACTAAACGGCATCCTAATGCTTTATGATCTTAGGAAGCAATTTCAGGATCCTAAAACATTAGGCATAATATTATAGACAAACACCTAGAGAGGTCAAGGCACCCACATCTCTCTATATAAGGAGAATTACCACCTTGACACTGTAAATGCTTCTGTGAAAAATCCTTTCTTATATCTTCTTCACACTTCAGAAGTTCTTCTACTGCTGCCTTTAGAAGATGCCAAAAAATGTGCCAAATTTAATCCAATCCAGAACATTTATAAATGCACTTTCTACAAAAAGTCCCAAAAGACATCTAAAACACTGTAATGTGGATCCATGATGCCAGGCACAAATCAGTTCCTGGGATTCTTTTCTGTCACTCTACAGCACCTACAACACACTAGTGCATAGGTAAGAGAGGAAAAAAAAAGGAAAGAATGTAGCTCCAAAGCATGTTAAGCATGATTCCTATTTCCTCTATACAGCTGCTAACCTTACAAGCAATTATTTTGAGGCCAAGAGCAGAAAATTCTTAGTGTTATCATAGATCAGTGAGTTCTGCAGGTTAATCATACAGTGTCAAAACTTGTGTTTTCCTCTGCTTTGTTTTGGGTTATTTCTTTAATAATTTTGCACTTTTCAAGACAGTTATTCAGGGGGGAAAATGATTAAACTAGATATATATAAACTCACACTGCATTTTTTATTTCATATAGTTTTAGTAATTTATTCTCCTGGGTATTGAGTGCACCAGAGTTCTACTTATTTGCTGACAGCGGTGCTGGTGATAGCTGTGATTAGTACAAGTGAAGGCTATTCCATTTTGGAACAAGGATGTTTTGTTATCAATCCACACAGCTTCTGAGTCTCAGGGAAGTAAGGGATTTCATTAGAGTGCTGACAGAAGACAGAGGGCCAACAACAGCTGTAATTCAGGCAAATCCACAGTATCTTAAGTTCAGCTGAAAGAGGACAATCTTAAGTTGCTTTCTCCCACCACAAGAAAATCTTAAATCTTTATGGATATGTCATCATCCAGTTTTTTAAAACCACCTCCAGATTGATTTTTTTTTTTAAAAAGTGGCCTAAGCTGAATAGAACAAGCACATAAAAGTTCACCTCTTGACACAAACTTCTGTACTCACATACTATCCCTCTCTCATCTGCTGAGTTTTGACCAGCAGTTTCAATCAAGCCCTCCACTACCACATTCAAGATTTACCTTGATGCAGAACACAAAAATTAACAACACAGATTTTTACAATATATACTCCTGGCATCTATCTTCTCATAGCACAATTCAGCAGTACAATGCTGAAATGCTGAACGGATTGAGCACGAAAATTCAGACCAAGGTCATCAAAATAAATGCTCATCCTCACAGAGGGTTGTGTTACATTTTTGATGTAAGGAGGAAATACTAATTGTATGACTACATGATTAATTACAAACAAAACAAAATGGAGATTTCCAGTAAACTTTGAGATAGAAGAAAAGTAGAAAAATATTCTGCTTGAGTACTAAGAACTACTTCATTGCAGTAAAAAGACTGCTCAGGTAAAATGTTCTCTTCTATCCAAATATTCACTCTTCAGGAACTAAAAAAAAATAATCACAAACTTCTTAATAAATGTAGCAGCAATTTTTCTCCTAGCCAATAGCTAGCAAGCTCATGAGGTCTGGATTAAGTACAGCCCCATTCAGCCATGCACTATGAGATAAAACATATCAAACTGGAATTCCAAATAAATCTTCTTCAAAATTTACCCAATGCTCTAAGAAGTTTCACGTTTGACAAATATGAACTTTCTCTCAGCACACAAAAAACCTTTACATAATAATTTTACCCTATCAGTGCAATGCTAAGCAGTGGCAGTGCCACCAAAGAACATGCCATATACATGAACACAGTTTCAAGCAACCCGTAAGTCAAGTTACAAGCACTACACAATTAAAGGAGACCATCCAAACTAGCCGTGACATGATTTCATAAAACATATGTATTTTCTCAGAATCTACTCTTTAGAAAAGGTTCACCTTAATAACAGGTTGCAAGACCCTTTTCCATTTAAACACCTTATTGGTATCACAGTTGCTGCCAGAATGGCATAAAGGTTGAAAACCTTAGCAGTTCTTGCCCAACCTTTGTTCTTACTCACTGCTTTCTCTAATTTCCTCACTAACTATCTGCTACCAGGTAAACTCTGTATTAGTCTGGAAATTATACGCTCCTTCTCACATAACAGTTCTCCTTCAAAGACAACTGAAGGGGCTATAGCATTAAAAGGGGAATTGTTAGCTTAAAAAAGCTCTTGATTTCCAAAGTTTGTGCAAGAGTTTTCTTGCTCAAATGTGTACACTTCTTTTCTTCCCACACTAATACTTCTCCCTCGTCCCAAATTTGGAAGACTCTGACTGCTTACATTTCCTTCGTTTTATTTGAATCTCATTTGATCTGCAGCTTGAAGAGAAAGAATAGGCTTTCTCAATGCTCTGTTAGGGTTCCCTTTATTCGTGCCAATAAGGGGAGCTTTGCTACAGTCTGCCTGGTTTCTTTCTTTGCCCTGAAGAAAGAAAAAGTTTGAGTTACATTACCTTCATTCAAAAACCCTGTAACAGGCTTCTCAGCATTTGTTAAGTTAATTCTAATGAAACCGAGGAGGTATCAAACTAATTCTTAATGACAAATTTAAAAAATAACCTAAGATAAATAACAAAGGTCAGCACATGTAACTTATCAACATGATTTTTAAACCATTGTTTTCTTCTCTTCCACTATTGTTCACAAAGGACCTTCAACAAAACAGCACGAAAGAAGGACACGCACACAGTAAAAATCATGGCTCATGTTTCCTGATTTCACACACACACACGAACTTCTCCACCCAGATCCACTGTGTGCCATTACAGACTGTATAAAATCTTCAAAGCAGTGTCATTTTCTTGGAAACAGCCTGATAATTCCATTTGAAAACATCAACCCAATTCTGGGAAAGGAATTAATTGTTCTGTAGAATGTTTCTTAAAAAAAACCCACCCTATGACAATATTCCAAGAGCTCATGAAAAGCAAGCAACTTGGTTTGGGAAAGCTTGTTTGATCCCGGAATTTTCACAAGCACAGGGGAAAACAAGAAAATAGCCTGAAAGCACAATTAATACAAACTCTTCATCAATCTCTACCCTTGTTCATTCCTAAATGAGGTAGTAAAGCTCAGACTCAACAAGCACCACAACAACGCCCACGCCACCGAGGTCCCCACGGTCGCTCTCGTATTCACGCTCCAGGGCCGACACTTTGCAACCACGCAGGGGTAACCTCACCTGGCCATCCCCAACACACGGCCAAACCACACTTGGCGAGAATTTCACTTTCTCAACCTCTCGTCGACGCAGTCGGCACCCACCTCCCACGGAGCCCCACGGCGCCGGCGAGCTCCGACAGCTCCGACAGCTCCTCCGCGGTGCCAGGGCGGCGCCGACGTCCCCGGGTGACGCCGAGCGGACGGGCACCGAGGACCCGGCCGGGCAGCGCGCTCCCGGCTGTCGTCCCACGTGGAGATGGCTCGGCCTCGGTGGTCACACAGAGCTGGGCGCGGAAGGTCGGGCGGTCACAGAAACGCTCACCTGCCGCTAAAGGCGCGGGGCCGTCGTTCCCACTGCCACGGCTGAAGCGCGGGGGCTTTGGAACATCAGACCAAGATAACATCTACCCAGTCAGGAGAAATGCCACCGACTTCCACAGCTAGAAATGAGCCTTTTTTTTTTTTTTTGATTTTTTTATCTTGGTCACATGCTACAATCCACCTTTGGAGGTGGAAAGGAAAGGCTACTGCTACTTTGGACCGTAATTCTATTAAGTAACAAGCTAATGAGTGGCTACAGATTCTGGCAAAAGACAGGCTGGCCAAGAAAAGCCCAATCTGGCTCATTCTAGAAACACAGTAGCTGAGAAAACAGCCCGGCAGTAAGATTTATCGAAAACTACAGGCATAAGTGCTTACTCATACAAAAAGGAGATCTGCAACTGCACAACACTTTCCCCGCCAAAACAGTATATAAATTACAAATCAGCCCGTAATTCCTGCAGATGTCATCAGTGAAGTACAAATTTCTGTACTAAACATTTATATAGTGCATCAGCAAGAAATTGAAGTTCTAGAACTCTTAAGCTCCCACCCCGAGTTGAGACACCACTTATGTTGGCGATCCCGGTCATTGTTCATTCATATTCTTAGTTTTAAGTCTGGAGAGTTTTGCACTTTTAGCCTCTCCTTTCCCTCCCAACACACCAACCAACTCCTTCCAAATCACAGAGAACTCAGGCGCCTCCAAAGTTTCATTCTTCCTGAACAAGTGCACTCCGCAGCTGAGCAGCAGCGTTATGACAGTGCCATACCCTTAAAATTCTGGCATTAAAAAAAAAATAATCCAAAGATATTGATAAACCGTAGAAATGATCATCAGGTTTTTAGGTCTTAACATAAAAAGAGGAACATTCCCAGAACACTGTTCTTGAAAATAGTTCCTTATTATATTGGCTAACCAGAATGAAAACTGACTACAAAAAAAAATAAAATCTTTTAATACATATGAAGTACAAATAACTGTTTCTTAACTTTAATATACTAGATAATTCAGGGAATTTATTATAAAAAATCTCTATGAGTTATAAGCAATAAAAAAGGTAATCAAAACTTTTAGTTTTCAGCAAACACAGTTATTGTTGCATGCTACAACATGCAGAAATTACTTCCATTATCCTTTATATGCTAGGCAACAAAAAGTAACTTACCTTATTCTCCACTCTCTGAGCACAGAGGATTAAAAACAAAAGTATTAGGCAGAAACTGCAGGTGCTTTGTATCAAGGAAAAAAACCAAACCTCTGCATCAATGAGCTTAGTGACTGTCCAGCATGCCATGCACACTCTAGGAACATTTAAGGAAATCTTATCCACAACATTCTTTTACAAGCAGTCAGGTTTTCAAACTGGAAACCCAAAGGCAGCCGTTCATTACCTCCTCCAAAGATGCAGGTCTCAGCAACACTACACTGCCAGACGAGCCACCATAGCTTGATTTTCCCTCCTAGTAATTCCCTTCTTGCCAACCACTGCACTGCAGTCTTTCTGAGCGCTGTGTGAAATGCAAACGTGGGAGGGCTGAAAGAGCCCGGGAAAGAAACACAAGCTACAGGAAAGTTCATTCAAATAATCTCACGTCTTCATTGGAGGCTGAAAGGAATAAAATGCAGAGTTTGGTGGGAGCTCTTTGTATTCTCTCTGCTGTTCCTCCTCTCTTGTTCCTGTTTATTTTTGACTTCATTTTTCATAAGCTAATTTGGGGATAGTATTTTGTGGCAAAACTAGAGGGAATTGGTAGGAAAAAAACAAACAAAATTTTGCTTCTTGTAAGTTACGTTAAAGCTACCTTTTGTTCTCATAACCACAACGCTTTAAGGAATTTTTTAAAAAGTCTTGTAAGGTTTAGGGTGGTCAGGGATTTTCTAGGTTCAGGGACGGGGGGATGGGGGCATGCTAGTGGAATTTTTTGCTTTTGCTGCTTAAATCAGGGAGTTTAGTCAATTAACTACTTAGCACTTGGATGCTTTCCCCATACAATTAAAACTGCCATGATTACACAGCAGCAGCATTTGTGAGACAAGTGCCCAGCAGGGGCATTTGTAATTATTTCCCAAGTGTTCCATAACAGCCGCTAAAGAATACATCCAAATATTAAAGAAGCTTTCACAGAAGGGACATCTGGAGACCATCCAGTCCAACCCCTTCTGCTCAAGCAGGGTCAGACAGAGCCAGCTGCCCAGCACACACAGTGACCCATCAGGTGTTGAGTCCTTGCACAGAGTAACTCTACCACCACTCTGGGCAGCCTGTTGCAGTGTTTGAGCACCCTCACAGTCAAAAGCTTTTCTTGTATTCAGATGAATTATTTTTTTTTTACAGCTCCCTTTCTCCCCCCCCCCCCAACTTCTTCATTCTCCACAGCTGTGTTTAAGAGCAAAGGGAGCAACAAGGAGCCCTTAGTGTCAATCAGCCAGTTGTTGGCTCATTTGAAATAATAGGCTCATCACTGCTTTCCACCACTCCTTCCCTCTGCATCCTGCAGAGCCAGGCTCAAGGCCAGATCTTTCAGCTCATCGCAGCCCAGCTGCCTACCATCAGCAATCTATTATTCCTGGAGATCCAGGTCCTTGCTGGGGGAGGATGCTGTCCAGTCTTCTCTAGTTCGGCCTCACTGGAACATTAGGCAGGACTGAACACATGCTGACAATGACATGGAAAGCTCAGAAACCTCCAGCATCTCTTCAGCACCTCCCCACCTCCTGCTGCAGCCCCCCAGGAGAGGGGCAGTAGCCAGCAATCAGAGCATGTTATATGAGGATAAGCAGAACAGAAACAGGAGAGTTTAGAGGTAGATGCATCCTTTGGGGGTTTGACTCAAAGCAGTGCAAAGGCTGGCTGGTTTTAGTGGCGTGTTTCAACAAGGTTTTCTTTTCCTTTAAAAGGCCAACATAATGGACAACATAGGTACACAATCCCAGATATAATGAACATAACTACTACCCACTCCCCTACCAACAGATGGGAAGAAGATTAATTTCCCACTGCTGTGCACAAGTCCTTTGCTTACTCTTCCCCGGGGTTCCTGAGGTTCCATACATTAAAACAGCAGTTTTACAATGCTTCTTCTTAAAAAAAGAAGTTAGGATTAATTAACTTAGTTAACACTGAAATTCCTGTAGTGGACAATATTTACTCAGTTTAACCTCCCAAACAAAGTTTTAGTTAGCTTTATTTTAAGCTCATCTCTATTGAAAATAATTTATCACTAAAGGTCATCTTCCGCTTCAAATCTCTTCCTTGCTTTGTAGACCACATCACATACCACATTTTAAAAATATGATCACAAATTTGAAAAGGGGAAAGGCCTGTTGGCTTTGAAACAGGAAAAAAAAATCATCAGAAAAGCTATCAGACTTTCTGCGTGACTTGGAGCTCTTCTGTGTATTCTATTCTCCTTTGGTGAAGAACAGATAGCCTTTCTCTGATCTTACCTGGACACCTACCAAGTTCTCATCTCTTCATATACTTGTACATGTATTACCTTGTACAATAGGACTCCAGTCTTAAGCTGGGAACTGCCAAAAGTGAAAAAACAACTAGAAATAAGGAACACACAAATATAGTTATATCTTGGTAAAGCTGGGAAGAAGGACCAAAAATATCCCTTTCCCCTAAAAACCAAACTTAAATGACAAAATAAGATCTTTAATTATCTTTTGGTTTCTGCAATTAGCCTAAGACTAGCATCTTAACACTTCTTAACCTGTCTTGCTTGAAGACAAGTGAGAATGGTTTGAAGACAACCATGTGTGGCGCAGCTGCTTTCTGGCTGGCGTTCACACAACCAGGAACTGGTGTGCACACTGCATTTTTAGGAAAAAACATCAAACACCTAGTACTAAGTCAGAAGACACAGCCAAGGAAAGAAATCTTGCAGAAAGATATCAAGTCTGCATCATAAATTGTTCACAGTCCAGTGTGAGAGAAAGAGAGAAAAGGCCAAGAGAGTATCCAATCATTCCAGCAGACTATTTCCTCTTCCTGCATTCTTCAGATGCTACATCTAAATCACAGCCTAGAAAGGATTTGTCATCCTCTTACATGAACCTACAAAAAGAACTTATTGTGACAAGAACATGAACTTCTGTATATAAACAGCATCACTAATTCCCATAATTTATTACTGACAAGTTCTTAGTCACAGTGCTTAACGTATTGTCTAATATTAGTGTAGCAAAAAGCTTATTTTTGTCCATTTCCACACAAAGTTTTGAAAGAGCCTCTCTACCTTCCAGCTTGATAAAGGTGTACCTGTTCTGAGGACCAGGCCACAGAGCAGTCCCAGCTGGTACCTGCTGGTACTCGCCAAAGACACGACCCCCATCACTCACCTGACATATTGGTGAATGTCCTACGTTCATGTCAAGAAGTTGAAAGGAGCACGTTTCACTTCTTTTATCCATTCCTAATTTAAAGCTTAAACTGAAGGCAAATAGGACTAACTTTTTTTGTAGAAGCATCATTTCTTTTCAAACTCCAGAAAAAAATAGAGTGGAACAAGGAAGGAAAGCACAACCTCAAACATCTTGAATGTACTGTTCTAGAAGAATCAGGATGTTTTCTTCTCTTGCAACTAAGGTTATAATGTAGTTTTCCAAATTAGGCTGTGGCTGACTGAGGAAGCTGGCTAGCATCTATGAGTTCTAATCATATTTTTAGTCTGTTTGAACTCAAACACCTGAAGGAAAGGATTTTTTTTGTGAAATGGAGATAATAATTTGCTTACCTTCCTTGCAAATACAACTGATGAAACAAACAAAATATCTATAAAAACAAGCCTCCATATACTATCATGCAATGTAAGCCCATCAGGCAGAGAATGAAGAACTTGCTAAATAGTCCATTCTGATTGTGTGGAAGACATAGAACGAGAAAGAACAAGGCCATAGGAGGGTTTACTTAAAGAAATGAGAATCAAACTCCTTTTGACTTTTGAGGTATCACCCCCATTCATAACTAAAACAAGTCCAGGCACTGAAGATGATTTGTCAAATTAATACCATCAACTTAAAGATGTGAAAACACAAAGGAGAACAAGGTACTTTACAATTTCATGCAATGATACAGACACTACCAAAATAAAGAAAAACCCAACAAAAAACCCCAACTCACACAACTGTCATGAAGTTTCTAAATGTACATATTGAAAATATACACAGCATAAGAATTGTTCCTACCTACCTGTTTACATGAAAAAAATTCACAACACAAACCCCAGTGACACACAAGACTGCAGCCTGTGCTTCCAATAGATTAATATATTGTTTCCCACTGCTGAGAGCTGGTCTTGATTCAGTTAAAGCCTAAGCACTCAGGCTTTCCTGCTGGGAAACAAACAAGTCAAGTCGGTTTCAAGCATCTCCTATTAATATACAGAAACAATTCTCACAAGCCTGAAGGCAGAAAAGAGAAATAGTAGGTTAAGGCTGCACCAAACCATAACAAACTATAGCAAATCCAAAAGCTGTACTGAGACTTACTAGTTCACTAGAAAATTGCAGAAGTCTATTTACCTCATGGAGGAAGTCACCACTACCACCACTTCGTGAGTCAAGCTAATCTACAAGAATGTTTTACATAATGGGAAAATTTTTACTGGCCAGAGGTTCACAGTGTTCTTAAATTTCCAGAAACTGCAGATGTAAAGATACTTCTGTTAACCTAAACCAAAACCAAGAAAAGAAACTATCTGAGATGCATGCTCCATTTCACAACACAGGTCTAAATTGACTGGCTTCTGTATTTCAACCTATTCAGCATAGGAAAGATTTACACTCCGATATTAAAGGATGGAAATGTGAACACTGAAAGCAGAGGGAGTTTTTACACTACCACCAAATGGCATTAAAACATATTAGCTGGCATAAAATTTTGGCCAGCACATCACTGCCATTTCTGAGCTATGACACTAAGACCTGAAGCAGTTTAAGCAACCAGTTTTATTCTTGTAGAAAATCAGCATGAGTGAACCAGCTGAAATGGATTTACAAGAAGGCACAATACCACCTTATTTCTTCCATTTTCACTTTACTGCTAAAAGCTAACAAGAGAGCCAAGTATCCCTACAGTCAGTCAGTAAGGAACAGAAAGGTGTTCTTTCTTTTAGCAATGAAAATATGCTGCAACACAGCTACAGTATAAAATCCAGTTCACTCAAACAAAGTAAAGTAGCTTGAATGAAGGAATCTTTCCTCAGTTTTCAGATGGCTGATAACAGCTTAAGGGTTATATTTAAAATTCAAAGAGTAAATTCAAAACATCTCACAGGTCATATTATTCCTCTTTTTCTGCTAAAAATAATGAATTTAAAAATGCAGATTATGTTTTAGTTGCTGCCTTTAAAATACTTTTAATGATACTTAAAAATAAGTATTTTCATTACACAACTTTTTGAAAGTTGGAAATTGAATAAATATTTTGAATGAACGCCATGGATCACAAATGCACAAGTATTAGGATCAGAGTTCTAAAAGAGACTTTAAAGCACAAACCTGATCCTAAACTAGAGCCTACTGTGTAAAGTGTCAAAAGCACAGAGACACACATTTGTTTTAATATTGAAGATATATAATTCTGTTACCATGACAGTGCAATACAACTTTCCTAGCAGGCCACAAAGCATGTGAGGGGCACACATCATTAGAAGCTCAGATTCGGAGAGCTAAGTTCATCTTTTGCCAGCCCCTGGTGCTGGGGCTCCATAATGCGAGATACGAACAATCGTCTCTGTGGCCCTTATTTTTTTATTCTACTTTTGGTGATGCAAATCCTTTATAAAGCATCCTGTCCTACTGAGACATTCTCATCACCACGCAGTACATCAAGACATCCCATTTCACTTTTCTTCTCAAGGACAATTTACTTTTCCTGTGTATTTGCCAGAAAAAGCCACACTGACGGTAAGAGAAGAATGAATGAGAAAGGTCTTCTGACTCAAATAACTGTATGCTTCTTTTTAAATTGAAACCCAGTTACGGGGGGTGCCTCCACCGCACGACAGAACCAAGCTGTAGTTATGGAGAAAGAAAGAAAGAAGCACACGCAGAACAGAAAACAAAAAGCATGTTTCTCTCTGTTATCTGCTGATGCAGTCATTCATCTGAAGGCCTAAATACTCTCTGGAGCATGCAGACCAAACCAAACCAAGCAACACGGCTGCAGTGCTCAAGTAAAAAGCGGCATCTCCACATTGTAATGAACAAAACAACCTCTTGGGTACTCCGGATGGTTCCCAAAGTGTCCATCTGTTCCCGTGGAAAGCAAACAGCAGCACAGCTACTTAAGTTCCCCGGGATAGCTAAACACTTCTCACCTGCAACTAGACTTTTCTGGTCAGTCTTGACAGCGCTGTCCTTACCTGGACTTCACCATCTTTATCCACACATGGAGCATCAGCTCTCACCCTCCCTGAACCGGCAGGCTGCACTCCCTGTATGCCTTATCAAAAAACCGCAGCCAAAAAAATCCTGGCTTTGTGGTCTGCCTTGGGCTTTCCACCTAAGGCAATTGCTGCACTTCAAATCTCAAGAGGAAGCACAGTTCTTCCTAGAGCGTGAGACACCGGGAAATTTGCTGGAGCAAGCTTGACCTGCTGCTTTGCAAGATGGACCTACAGAGCTCAGCACCCCTGGAGCTACTGTAGTAAGCTACGGTCACGTCCTAAAACCCATTGCCTCGATTCAGATAGGAACATCATGGCAGGGGGGGCTTCAGCAGGTCTTGTCTAACATGGTATCTCCACGTGGTTCAGGGAAGAAACTAACAGAGTAATCCAAAACACAAAACTCACAATGCAAACTAAAAAAACCAACCAACCAAAAACCCAAACCAAAACAAAAAAACCCCAACCAAACAAGAAATAAACATTAATAAAAAACTCAGACCAGAGGCAAAGGATGGATTAGAAAAAGAAATGCTTGCAGAAGCAACAAACAGCTGTGTTCCAGCCTACAGTTCAGCCCCTGATCTAAGCCTTTGGTTGAATGAGAAGAAGGAGGGGATGAAAGCAGCAGAACACCACTGCACACCTGCAAGACTCCTGTTTCTGTAAGGGAGACTCGTGCCCTGCCACAGTGCTCTGCCTGCAGACACGAGAGGACAAAATTTCCTGTATCACATATTGGCTTCCTGGACTTTACACCTCCAGTCCAACTATCCACGAGTCAGAGTACAGAGAGGAGACAACCCCGAAGCCTTCCGTGTTTAGACAACCACCACAAACAACTACCTTTGGGCGAACTGCAGGCAGTGGTTACTGATTTAAAATGTGCAACTTTCCAATATTTATATTCCCTATGCACTTCTCCCTCATTCAGTATTGGTAGCAGATCAGTTTCATCAATCAATGCTTCATAATGCTGAAGAGTCGTCAGCCTAATATCAATTTTCATCCTCACACTTTCACCAGGTTAGGTAGCTTGGACTGTCTAACTAGTTCTGCCAGAGTCATAGCACAGCTGTGACACTGTCAGAGAGGACTGACTGACCACGCTGCGTCCATGCAGAAACAATGACCCCAGTCTCATTCTGGTTAGTGGAAACAGATTAATGTCCTACATCAGATTAGAACAATGGGAGCTGAACTCTTCTGTACTGATTTTCAGCCATTATACACTGGCCTCTTTATTCTTGCAGTGAACATCTGGGCATCTAGGGAAAGAGCATCTCAGAAGTGACTTGTATGCAAATATTAAAGCTTTCTTAAAAACATTTCTATTTACAGGAAAACAGGTAGAGACCAGAAGAACAGAGAGAGACAACTTCAGTTTAGGGAGTGTATCATACAGGCTCAGGGAGCTCTAACAGGGAATAAGGTCAGAAACATTATTAAAACACCCAATAAAAGCTCTTGTTTCTATTTTACTTATTGTATGTAATACTTGACAATAGGCTCTGATGCTTGAGCCCTGGTGACAGACTGCAGCATTAAGATACCGGTACATCTTTATTTGGCCTTCCCACCTTGTCCTTGGAATTCACTACGCTTGTGGTAGTGAGAAAAAAAAAAATCCAAAATCATGACTCCTTGGTTATTACAGTTCACTTCACAACATCACAGAACATAAAACTCGCGTTCAGTGGTGACTTCAAACACTGCCCATGGTACTAAGTGGTTTCCAGCACTCTGCAGCTCTGGGTCTACTCTACGAGTGAGGAAGATAGACTATTTCATTTCAGTGCTGGTAACAGCATTGAGACTGACACATCGCATCTAGTCTTAATATCAGGTTCAAGCATTTCATTTAATAACTCAAGACAGGCATCCATATTTATTATCAGGAGCCTTCTTGTACGTCAATCAATTCTTACACAGGAGTGTATGTCCCACAAATCTCTCTCAAAAGATACTTGTGCAAATAAGATCCATCATTTATGCCAAATCTCATGCTTGATCATTAGTTTATTTTCTACTTTTTTAAAAAAACAGAAATATATTTCACCATCCCGCTCACTTTTGTGTGGGAGTATCACAAGACTGTTCTTATCACTCACTAGGCCTCCCCTCATTACCTTCCTCACCTAAAAATAAACAGACACAACCTTTATGCACTACAATACATTGTCACTCCTCCCCTGACTGTCCTTACTACAATCCTCCCTGATCAACACGCCTTTGGGTTATGCTGTTGACGTCATTTTGGCTGCAGGAACAACAGTTACTCCTCAATCTGGAACCTGGGCACAGCAAAACACAATGACAAATCCCCTTAATTGCCAAGTCTTAGCTCTAAACAGAGGCAGTCTCCCAAGCAGTTGAAAGTCAAGTTAGGAGGGAAGAAGTAAGGCTAGTTTTGTTACTATTTAAAGATCTACTAATAGAGTACAGAATACTATCACCCTTCTGTCTATGCACTATCCTAAGGCAATGTTAGAATCAAGGCTGTCTACTCAAGGTGACCAAGCAAAGCTTCCTCTCTGCCCGATTCATTCCCACCTTCAGCTTTGGCCTTGCTCAGCAAGCCACTCACATAACTGAGGAATGACAAGTTCACATTTGATATGAAGTCGTATGGCTGGATGACATCACAGCGCTATCATTTAATTGCCCCTTTGAGGGTTATTATTAGCAAGCTGTAAGTTATTATTAGCAAACCGATAAAACACTAATGGCCAAGTTCTCTCACACAACAGTTTGTCCATTTCTCACATTATCACATAACTGATAAGTTTTCCTATTTGAGCTATTCCAAAACAGATGATTAAGACCAAAGAGAATCAATGCCCTGCCTATTACTTCAACCTGCTATATTCTGAGGAACTAACAGCATCTGACAACCACACATTTTAATCCTGGCCAAGGTTAGAAAGTCAACAAAGATTTTTTGCGAACTCCTTCATTTCTTTCTTTGAAAACAGAAAATTACATGCGACAGCCACTGGCTGTCCCACACCACTTCAACAGCTGCTAAACTAAGGTTTGTTAAGATAGGCTTCCTGCTGCTGGATCTGAAATTATTTAAACTTTCTAACTCCAAGAAGTGGATTTTTTCAAAGCTACATCTTCTTCAAAAGAAAAAAAAAATTAGTCTCAGTTTCTTAAGAAAAAATGCATCTCTTCCATTTCTTGCTCAGTGCTATGTAATGCTACTAAACTTTTTTTGCTAGCTGGTCACAATTATCTTCATTCTGTAAATCACATAAAAAAATATTTCCACCTGTAATGAGAAGAGAACCCAACATGACTGACTCTATTGCTCTTGGCCAACACCGTTTCCAAAAATGAGGGTTTGTTGGGTTTTTTTGATACTTACAGCCCTGTAGTGTGGGAGAATTCAAAGACCTCACCAACAACATCCTTCTGTCTTTAAAGGAATCCCAACAGCAAGCAGTACTTAAATTCACTTACTAATGCACTTTTTAAAAATTTATGTCTCTCAACTCCAACTATTGTGAAGAGAGTCAGGTGTCTAATCACAGGGGTTTAGTACAACTTTAGACACCCTAAAATATCCCAGTTGTGTGTAGAACTGGCAGATAAGAAGTTCAGCAATACAGAAGATCACACACTTTTTGAGCATCAAGTTCAGACCATCAGGGATGACCTAAAGCATTTAAGATAGTACTCAGCGTCTCTGTGTGTAGGTACCATCTTTGTGCTCTTAAGTTTTTCTAAAATCCCTAGTCAATCAGGGCTCAGGCAAAGAAACACTATCATTATGTGTTTTAACTTAAACACTGCTCATTAAGAAGAAATGCTAGTGGCCGGGGTCAAAAAGCACACAGGAACTCACAAGATTCGTAAGGGTGTTTTTGCTCCAACGATCAGTCTAATTCATTTCTGGATTTTAAATCAAGTATTGTCACTGAATTTCTTTAATGCAAGAGTATCCCCAACTACATGGCGGCAGGGCATGAACATAACAGAGTCAACACCTAAACAGATGAGAGCTACAACAGAGGCAGCTGCTAAAATCTAAATCACCCATGCAAAAAGCATATGATTGATTTCTTCCATACCTCCTTCCCATGGAGACAGCCTGTCCTTTTAGCCTCTTATCTATTCATTTCAAACTGAAAAAACACCAACATCTTAGCAAGTATCCCTGGCACTGGAAAGTATTTTAATAAAGACAACTCCTTAAAAAAACCAAAACCAAAGAGACGTGGAAACAGTTCCAGGCAGAAGTCTGCTTCCATTAGGTATATAAATATTTCAATCCCAGCAGCACCACCTAATGGAGAGCTCACCAATATTTCCCCTTCTTTAATATGACAAACATTTTAGTTTGGAGGTGTTAACAACTGATACTTTAGCACATGAACTATTTAATACTCTATAAAATCTGATTAGCTACAAGAGAAGCCAAACCATTTCTCCACAGACAATTACAGTCCTTTTTTCTCCTCCCGCCCCCACACATTGCATTCCTATACAATGTATTAACTACAATAGGGCATCTGTTTAACCAGGAGATTAGAGGAAGATTTTAGTTAGAAACTGATTTTTTTAAAAAAACAACAGTAACAGTGAAGCAGCAGTGCCATCTTAAAAGTACAGCTACCTCAGGCATATTTCAACTTGCCCTCTGAAAGCAAAACAGAGATGTCAGTACCTCGAAGGTGTGCAGAACATCCACAAACCTCAACCTCAACTGCAGCAGCAGAACTCACTACCCACAGCTGCTTAAGACGAAGTTAAGCATTCCCAGACATCTTCAGATTGCAATTCTGCTACAAAATACACTATGGGAGATGGGCAGCAATTTACTGTGAGCATCGATAAAGTGTGTAGCATGATGGTTGTTGTCAACTTCCAGCATTTATCTCCTGCAAAGAGACGTGACAGAACTTACGGATACACTGCATCCATACGGAGTCTTTCTTTTTTCCATCACTGCCTTTTATTCTCCTTGTTTGTTACATAAATCATAACATTGTAAGTAAGTGTTCAACTACTTTGAACTTTTCCAATTAACTCAGCATATGGACACTTGTTCTGGAAAAACTGCCTTTTTATGTATAGCTCAGAGAACTCTCAAAGTCTGTCTGCCCTAGCTCATCTCAGAATGGTCAACTAATACACAGAGTTTACATTTAAAAAACACAACAGCAAAAGTCTTAGTAAGTAATTCTTCATAAGGACAGCATCATACTTTGCCTATAGGTACTAATAGCTTTATTTACGCAGACAGGACAATTCCAAGCTTCTTCATTTACTTTGAGTGTCTCCTCAGGAAAAATATACAGAATGCAAGGGGCAGATGCTTGTCCAAAGCAAATAAAAGCAAACACAAAGCCAAATCAAAACAAACAAAACCCCCCAAAACCAAACAAAAACATTATCCAAACCACACAAACTACCAACAGAGTAAATCCCCCAAAATTCCCTCAAAATCTGACTGGGCAAAATACTGAAAGTTGCAGGTCTAAATAACCTTTTCAAAATGAATGTGAAATTCTCAGGAATTTGCAAAAAGGAAGGAGGAATAGGGGAAATTTATGGTCCCACTTAGTAAAAAACAGCTGATGAAATTCAATACATAAATAACAATAAACTTGCTTTATCTTCCTAGAGATTGCAAGGGCATTCTTCTGTCCATGCCCAAGAAAGTGTGTCAAAATATCCTGCTACAACACAGCTACAAAAACCACCTGCCAAAACTGCACGAGCAACACCAGCCGAACTGCAGCACAGGATCCATCAGCATTCCCATCACACATTGACACCACGGGTGAGTAGTGAGACGTATTTGCTCATCTGAAATATAGCATGCTCAGGGTTCTGTAGATAGAAACATGATTCAACTCCTCACAGAAAACAGACAGAGAGGATACTGCTGACTTCAAGGGACACTGCATGTTACTCACCCCAAACAAAGTTAGCACAAATCCTTTATTTTTCACCTCCAAAACGCTGAACTTTCGAATGCAATGAAAATACTACTGCATCAACAGGTTCCAAAACTGCTAGAGATGCACACAAGCAACGCAGAGGTCTTAATTTATTCAGGTATCCAACTTCCTTCTAGCCAAACTGTCAGCCAAATGGTAGCATTTTGAGACTAAGACATATTACAACCACAAGTACTTTACCTTTGGTGCCTGTTGAATGTAGAACTGGTATCCTAATCAAGTTCAACCACAACAGTTGTAACAACAAAAACATTCCCAGGCAAAAGCACAAAGCTCCTCTCTCAAGGATGTTGTACTGAACAGAAAGGAGGACAGTACAAAGGATGGAATGAAAGCAAGAGTAGATTTAAAGACATATGTACTTCAGACAATAGTAGGGTACACTGTAATGCATCTTTAGTGACCTGGAAGAGAAGAGCCTGTTAATTCACCTGGAGTGGGAGACGGGATAGGGAGGAAACCAAAATAGCAGGTAGCTGCAAAGAGGTCAAAGAAAAGTGGATTTGCAGATAAAAATTACTAGCCAGAAGTGTGAAAGTAAGTAGAATCCTGGAAACAGGTATTTCAAGAGGCAAAAAAAGGGATATAAACGGAAGTAAAAGGGAAAATGCAGTTATTTTGCCTGAGTGCAAGGATGAAATCACCTTGGAATAAAAGTCATCCCTTAACAACCAAAAAATTACAAGGGATCTGACTGAAAGCAGGTCAAAACAAGCCACTTCTAAGAATAAGAAGAACCAGCTTCAGAATCAAGAGCATTTATACCATTCAGCCAAACAACTTAAGATGGAAGAGAAGGACAGCATGGACAAAAGCATTCCATTAGTAACTGAAGAGCATAAAATGCAGAAAAAGTCACTTGGGATAGTTTAAAGGAGACTAAAACTAGAACAAGTTAAGCAAAAATTATGAAGTTATACTACCTATGCAAAAAATCAAGACTTGTATCTGCAAATCATTAATTTACAAGGCACAACACTCAAAGCAACCTCCTCTCAGAAGGTTCCTCTCTGTGGAAAGACATAGAGGGGGCACAGTACACAAGATCTTCATTATAGAAGCCTCTAATAATTGTTCTGTTTATCTCCCCCTCTTATGTACATGGATGAGCTTACAAAACAAAATCCATTCACATTGCCAAAATTTGGTTTATGAGCTGAGCTTTGCTGTTACAAAGTTATTTTAGGCACAATTATCATGTAAGCTGGTTCGACAGAACAAGAAAAAACCACGTTACTTTTCTAGAATATCCAAATGAGAAAGAACAAACACAAGCCCCAGAACAGCTACCGCTGACAAATTCTGTCATGTACACTCAGCTTCATATAGCACTGCATGTTTGCTGTGGGTATCAGTGGAAGGGTGCAGCAAGTGCTGCTTCCTGTCCCAGGACGCTGACAGTGCAGGATGGCACAGCGCTGCAGAGGGGGCAGGACTGGATGCCTCTACACAGCATTTGTAAGTCACTCCGTTTTTCAACAGATGACGCTTGTACTGCCCTGCTGGGTCCCAGCACCTCATCATTTTTATGTCCTCAGATCATAGGAAAGTACCACTATTCCCAGGTTATTACAGACCAAGACAATTGTCTTTATATGGAGCAAGAAGCCAGGCACAAATAAGCCACTAGCTGCAGCAAAGTTATTTTCAGAACTCCTGGTCAGCTACCACCTACCCTGAGTGGCACCCAAGTATCTTTTCTTTACCAGCACACCTCCCATGCGTAAGAAAACATCTTGACAAGGCTGACCATCTCAGGAAGCACCTTAACATCAAGTTCAGATGCACCAGAAAACAATAAACAAAACACTGGATGAAGCATCAGCAGACTTTAAGTCTTTACTCATCCTGGTAATCCTAAAAAAGTCCTAATCACTTGACTGAGCCATCATGCTTCCTCTTGCTCTGTTTCTTAGGCACACTGAGTTTTGATTTTTTCCTGGCATGGCAAAAAGCTTCAAGAGAAGGAAGTGACACTACTCTTAACTGGCCTGTGGCTTGATGATGAGAATACTCCCCAGGGAAGTAGGGAACTTGGATTGGAATCCCCCTTCTGCCCCTGGGACTTGGACATGATGTCACATCACTCAGCACTGCAACAAAGACCCTTGCTATTCTGGCCCTAACTGAATGACTTCTAGCATACAAGAAATAAAAAAAGCCAAAGCCCAGACTCTGGGTCCCCTAGATTTTACACTGGTATCCGCAATGGACCATCACCTCTTTCTTGATAGATGTTGAAGTTTGCAGGAACAAAGCAGCAGCCAGGAAAACACTTCTTATCTTACAGTAGCATCTGCAACACGCTTTTCATGAGACCAAATCCAAGTAACTCTTTGCTAGACACCCAAGAAAGCTGAAAAGTCTCATGGCATTTTGAGCTTGTCTTGAGAGTGCGTATCTTACTTTATTTACACAAAAGATGTTTTTTGTATTATTGCAAAAACTGCAAAGTCAGACGGAAGTTCAGTATTCCTATAAATGTTAAATTTTTCCAATTATGGGCTTCCATACAATCATCATTAAGGCATGTAAAAATGGAAGATTCATTACTTTTTTCACTAATATTTTTGACTGAAGTGTTTTGCTATGTATGTTGTATGTGAAAGGATATATTCACTTCCAAGCATTTAAATTATACTACAGAATTATTAGTAACTTTTATCACTGTAAGTAATCTACATAATGTTTCCTCTATACATCAGAGAAATCTATTTCATAAATCAACATTTTATGAAGCTACATATATAGTACTGGAACTATGAAACATTCCAACTTCAAGCATTCCTGCTATGCCCACTGAGGTTCTGACACCTGCAATTTGCAAAAATTCAACCATGATGTCAAAGTACACAACATCCCACTTTTCAGTACAAGGAGTGAGGCAGGGATGGAAGCCATCACACATGTCCAATACTGAACTTCTGCATATTTGAATACGCTGAAACTTTGCTTTCCATGCTGCCTTGACTGCAAAACACTAAAATCACATTTTATACATGCACAGTAAAGCAGCAGGGAAGAACAACAGCATGGAAATCAAAGGCTTAACATTTTTTGAGGGGTGGAGAGGATTAGTGACCTACAGTTGTTGTATGTAATTTTAGAGACACTCGCCCTGTTAACCTAGTTACAAAGCCAACAGTCAGTAGCAATTGAAGTCGCAGTGGCAACGATATTTTGCTGTCACTGATCCAGAAGAAAAGATCTCCAGGGAGAAAACAAACACTCCCTCAAAGACTAGATAAACCTCTCTCTCACACACACAATTCTCAATACCAAATAATCTTTTGCCTTATTTTCCCTCTAAGTTCTAAGATCTTTCCACTGTACACTTTCCTTATGGATTTTCTAAAGGCTTTTTGTCTTTACTTCCTTGCCTCTTCTTTCCCATTACAAGGGAGAGCATCTCTTTCTACATTGCAGGCACCTAATGATCTTTCATTGTATGTTCACTCCCTTTTCCTCCCAATTCTCTAGTCCTTTCTCTTTCTACCATAAAAAGGGCATAGAAAAAAGATTAAATGTTTGTGATTTGTCAAAACTAAGTATACTGACTTTCAACTATCGATCTGTGAGTGCATGGGCTTCCCACAGGCACAGCTGGGAGACCAGTTATATTCTCGCTGCCAGCCCTTCATTACTGTAGTTTCTATATCACCACAGGTTAAAAAGTGTAAGATAAAACCTAGTGTAGCTACAGCACTCCCTCATGCTACAATCACACCTTTATTTTGCTGCACAAAACCACACACCTCTCCCTCAGCTTCTTTTCCCCATATCACATCTTGAAATCTCCAATTTCTCCCACCACTTCTGGTATTCCCGAGCCATACACCAAAAATGCCAGGAGGCTTCAAATACAAGCATCACACTCAGAAAGTATCCAAAGCTTAAAACCCAAACAAACAAAAACAAACCACACTAAAGCCTTGGCAATTCTTTAAAGGAACTGTGCTTAAGTGCCCAGATACTTGAAATCAATATGTAATGAGAAGTCTTCAGATATCGTAAGACACAGACCTGCAACTAAGAAACACTATTATAATAAAAAAAAAAACCACAAAAGAAATCCAGTTACTGTATCACCTAAGATATGAGAGATCAAAATGTTTTATTCTTACAATATCTATTCATACAAAGCCAGTTTAGGGTATTGGAGTAGATTTAAGACATTCCTATTTTTAAACTGCCTTTTCATCTGCAGAAGAACTATGATCAGCTACTTATCAATGTGTTTATATTCCAGTGGTTTAACAACACAAGTTAAAAACTAACATTTTTGGCTTTTCATATTTTCAGCATTGCCATAACTACTAATAGAACAGCTGGACTTCAGTACTGAAAAAAACATATTCCTCTTCTCTCTGAAGTCTTCATTATGGACAAGAACAATGTAAAGTTCTAAAATGTAACAAGATCTTGAAATTATTTATAAGACACACCATATTAGCATGGACTGGTAAGACTCCATATAGAATCTTGCATCACTGATGCTAACTACTGCTATCTTACCCAGTTTTCCAAGGTATCAATAGCAAACAGAGTTACACAATGATCAAATTTTCTGAATCCATACAAGAATGGCTTCTCAAAATTGGTGTCATCAAACTTAATTGCAGAAGGATTTCGGGAAAGCCTAAAGACTGAGTCATATAGCTCCCTCCTTTGATTAGAATTAATTTGCATTGCTACTGAATGAACTTTATGAATCTATATTCTAGGTCCAGCTATTATTAGAAGCTTCTCATCAAGTCACATTTCAGTAAAACACCTACCATTCTCATGTTGGAACAACACAACTTTTATAACCCCGTAGTGCCGCCTGCTTGCAATGCTCAAGCTCATGATACATCAGTGTTTCCGTTATCAAGCTTTATGACAAGGGGTTTCCCAGTTCAGCCGTAAAAGACTCTGATTCTGTCCAAATGTTCAAGTATTTCTCATCTTAAATGAAGAGCCCTTTTCCTAATTACCAAAAATAACACTTAGATCTACATTAATCCATACATGGTATGAGCCAGTGGTTCATTTTAAAGGACCACTTGCGGTATACACTATGAATTCTTTAGTTCTAACCAACCATCAGTGCAGCCTTTAAATCTAGGCTTCTAAGCAAGTCAGTAGCTATTTCAAACACAGATTTTTACTATTTCAAATTATTCTATTTTGTTTGTCTAATTTAAACACTGAAGTACATCATTACATTGTTCAACAAGCTCCCTTTTGGTCTATGGGTGCAAGTTCAGATTAGTGCTCAGTAATGCTATGTACATCCTATGGGACAAAATTGAAAGGAAAACCACAGGTCTACTCAAGAAATAAAAAAACCCCACACAAATTACAATATACAAGGCTCAGTTAGATCTCAAGAAGCCAGAGAAGTCACAGACAGACAATTCAGCTCTCAGGCACTCAAAAGTACAGATAAATCAAGACGTAAAAGCCTTACCTTTCTATTTTACAAGCCACTGCAGTTCTCAGATTATGAGTCAGTCATAGGTTCATCTGCAGAGGAATGACTCAGTATAAACTTTTAAACATTCGTTATTTGTCCTGATCTACAAACACGGCCATTCATCCAACGCGCTAAAAACGCGGCGTCGCGAATCGGCAGCGCACGGAATGAATGGCGCGGAAACAGAGCGCTCTCGGCCGCGCTGGCGGCGGGCGGGCAGCGCCGTGCGGTGCGGGGCGGGTGCGGGGCGGGTGCGGGCAGCGCCGTGCGGGGCGGGTGCGGGC
>VWZF01002590.1:1031166-1061947 GCA_013396755.1 Sclerurus mexicanus
GGCTCGTACCGCGGAGTGTCCCGGCCGCGGCAGATGCCCGGCGGTCTCGCTTTTACCCGGGGGATCGCTGGGTGGCTTGTCGTGTCCCCGCCGCCTCACCGGGTGCGGGCGGGGAGGAGGGGGTAGAGGCGGCTCTGGCGCAGAAGCGGCGCGGGGATGGCCAGCTGGAGCCGGGGATGGGGGCTCAGCCGGAGCAGGGGATGCTCAGCCGGAGCCGGGANGGTGCGGGGTGCGGGGTCCGGGATGGGCTGGGGGAATTGCCGCACAGGGGCCTTCGGATGCGCGGGTCCAGCGATGGGGTTGGCAACCGGGAGAGCCGGAGCTGTAAGGAATGTGCAGAGCTGAACACGGAGAAATGTGTGGTGTTTGGCTAATTTCAGTGGGATGAGGTCACCGTCCTTTTTGGACGTTGTTTATCGAGGCATCACTAGGGAGGAACAGTTGGATGCGTGATCCTGAACGGACAAGCTTTGCGTCATAGTTGCCGATTACAGCATCTCCCCGCGTCCCAAAATTCATCCTGACCCTCCTCGGTCTTCATCCCCCGGCTCGCTACAACGCCCACGCCAACCTGCCCTGCAAACCTAAACATCTCTAGCTCGGCTGTGTCCTCACCAGCCCCTCGGTCACGAAGCTCGGCCGCACTGCTAATTCCCTCCTGTGTGTTGTTTTTCTCCTCATCCCACTTCTCCGCTCTCTCTCGTCCCCTCTCGCTCCCGCCTTTGCTGCTGTCCCCAGTCAAAGGCTGGCTTAGCTGTCAAGACAACTGCGGCTTCTGAAACGATTCCACAAACCTGCGATCAGAAAGGCAATCTCGGACGGATGCCTTAAATGTTCCCATCACTTGTTCAAGATTGCTTAGCTCTGGACTGGCAGAAAGGACTGTGCACCAAGCCTGGATTTCTCCAGCGGCAGGGCTGTAAATAAGTTTCTATCAGAGACAAACCTGCAATTTCCTCCTTTGCCACTCTTTTTGCTGTTGTATATGTATCCTCTTGTTTTGTCCCAACACCCCCCTCCCCAAAAAAAACCCCACAAAAACCGAAAAAAACCCACGAGAAAACATAATAGGGTTCCAGTGCCTGTAGGTCCAGCAGCTATACTAATGTAGTCTTCCCCAAAAAGAGAAAACAAATTCTTATACTATTTAAAGATGTCAGAAGCCTTTCCACATTAAAAAAATGTCTGTAGCCAAAGGGACTGAGTGTTGATCTAATGAAATATTTACCATTTCAATTGCTTTGGTTTTTTTTTCTTTTTCTATATCATGACTACAAAATTTTTAACATTTCTAATACAATTGTTACAGCAAGAATTGACACCAGTGTTTTATCTTTAATTGGTTTGGAATTTCTTGTTATAAGCAATGGATGCCTAAAACACTGATTCTCAAGGCTGCTGTGACATGCTGCACACCTCTGCTTGGCAGTAATGTTTAGAATGTAATTGTTGGAGGGGTAGCTACTTAGAGAAACAGAAATAATAGTAAAGACTAGGTAGTAACTCTATACTTTAGTAAAATGGTTTGAAGAAATAAAATAATAGGGCTTACATTGGAGAATCACATGAGAGCAAAGAATTAAAAAAAAAAAATCCTCTAAGAGAAGGGTGGCAATCCCTTAAAAACTTAGACAGGAATCATTATCTTCAAAAACTATGGGGAAGACATAGAAGAGCAAATGGCATGTGATTATGGGAAACTAATTTCTCAGCTACAGACTGGAAGGTACCACTGGGAAATGGTAGGGCTTAAATGTTCTTGAGTGTCATAGAAACTCGATTTCTCAAGCAAACAGTCCATGAGAGAGGATGCTATTTTAGGCCTGGTATTAATAAGCAGCAAGGACCTTGTAGAAGGCCATAGTATTGAAACTAATCTTGAACTGAGTGATCGTGAACTAATCCAACTTAAGTTAAACTGCAGGAGGGACAAGTGCAGATATTTGTCTAAGATTTGGGATTGCAGAACAGCAAACTTAGAGAAATTGAGAAAATTCCTGAAGCTGACATGATGGATGAACCCAAAGATGATTTTTCCTCAGAGATATTGGAAGAAGCAGCAAATAACGGTTGCCAAAGCAAGTATTTGTTCAAGGTTAGAAGCAGCACCCTGTGCCTTAAACATGCTATGGTGAAAGGAGAAAGGTGGTATTGCTGGTAGCCTTAGGCCTTGTGCTCTGACCTTACTATGTGGGTGCATTCCTCCATGAGAAAATGACTGTGATCTGCTAGTGGAATAGCTATGGAAAAGGCTTATGTGAGTCCATGATGCACAAAGTGGGGTATTTTTAGTAGAGAGGGGGAAGTATTAATATGGCTTTACACAGTACAGCTAAGGAGCCTTGTTTGGAAAATTGTGTCCAGTTTCGGGTGACTTACGGTCAGAAAAGATTGACTCAGGTTGCCACAGGTGCAGAAGAGGAACACTGGGGTGGTGAGGGAGCAGAGTATCCATATTCTTGAACGGGATCTGCAAGCAAGCAAACTTGGCTTCCTTAACTAGCTAAGTGAAGCCAAACCAATGTAATTCACTGTAAATACATTCCAACAGTAAATATCAAGGAAGAAGTACGATTTAAAGAATTACACTAGCACAGTAGTGTATGGTCATAAGTTGGTCATGAGATTAGACTGAAAAGCTTTCTAATTATTCCAGAAGCAAACAAACAGTACTCTAGGCACAAGCACCTATAGGATTTAAAATTAAGGCATGATACTTCGGTGTGTCCAAAAGAGATGTAAAGGACACTGAGCTGCTAAGCTCTGACATTGGCTTTAATCATTCCCAGACTTCAGGCCTGCTTCTGTTCTTCTGCCCCATCTACATTTGGCTTATGAGGTTTTTGTCAACTGTCTCTGAGGCACTGGATATTAGTCAGAGGCAGGATGTAGAAAAGGCTGGTGACATTAAATCATCAGGTGGTTTGTGGTGCATCTTGCTCACAGGCATACAGTTGAATTGACTGCCAGGTTTCACCACAAAACCTTTTCCCTCAGGTGAATGTAGCAAAGGACTGTTTTGCATTCCCCTTGCCACCTTCTCAGAGTCTTCTGGGAGATTTATTTGGTAAATATCTTGTTGCATAGGTACTGATTATAGTCTTCTCTGATACTGTGCTTGAGAGTTTTGGCCTTTTACTGCAGCTCTTAAGTTTATTACCTAATACCAAAAAGTAATTATTGGTGACCCGTAATAAGTGGAGGCTGCAGAAAAATTATTGCTGTGAGGCCTCCTTAAAAAAATTGCCATTGTGTGGTTGTAGAGAGCGCTAATTTCCAGTCCTATCTTCCCAAAAGTGTCATCAACACGTTATTTTTAACGCTGGAAGTAAACATGAGAGAGGGAGAGAGAGGGAGCAGAAAACCATTGTTTCTTGAGAGAATTTGCTTATTGCAATTAACAGTCTTTCAGCTGAACATTTGTAATTGGGCATGGTACAGTACATCCTTATTAGCCCTCCTGTTTCAGGTGCAGTTTGGCCCTGCTGCTGTATGGAATGCTATCTCTAAGGGTTGTGGTTTGTGTGGTTCACGTGGCCTCTCCAGAGATTCTACAGAAGGTGGTTATGTTTTGTTCCTAATCAATACCTATTGTGGATCTGAGCAAGGTGGAGAAGGAGCCAGTTTTTGCATTTCTGGCACTGAAGCAATTTCTTGACTTGCAGCTTCCTCATCCTATGTTTCAGATTGAAGATGCTTATTAACAGAATAATAAAATCATTAAATTTATATTCCTTTTTATTGCTGAAGCACTGCCCAAGAGGACTTGCATCATTGGAATACACGTTCATTTATTGCATCCTATACATGAGATAAAGATTCCTCAGGGTTTATTTCAACTGCTACTAGGCAATAATGTCTAATGTGATAGCCCACTTGTTTAAGGAAAAAACAATTCCCCTGCCCAAGCTATGATTTTCTGCTTTAATTTCCTAAAAAGTGACGGCTTTCCAAATGACAAACATTTGAGGTGAAACATTCCCCAACTCTTCCACAAGCAAGTTATAGATGCCTTTATGCATACGCTATGTAACATTTTTCCTTTCTTTCAAGCCAATTTTAATTCCCAAGTCAACTTATAGATCTACTTCACAATTGACAAGAAATATTAGTATGGTATAATACAACCGCGTCTCAGTAATCTTAGGGCCTTCTTACTTTCTTGTTGAGACTATTAAAAATATATTGAGGTCCCCAGGCTCCCTTATCATCAAGACTGCCATTGTGCCTGTGCCAAATTGACTTTGGAGTCAAATGAAATTTTTGAGTGCATGTCAGTGGATTCCCAAAGAGGCCTGTAAAGTGGTTCATGTGAATTCTAAGCTGTGCCTGGAAAAAGAGACAAGATACAGCTCCACAGCAGGGAATTACTAGTGCACAGCAATGCTTCAGCTATACGTCTGCCTCTCGGTGTGGCTGCAAAATCAGAACTGTGATGGAAAGAATGCAGACTCAGCAAGATCAGCTCTTTACCATATGGAGATTTCCCTGTGACAGCTGAATCTGAATATAACTGGTAAAAGCATCTTAAAGCTGTTTTATGCCTTTAGAGCAGCACAAAGCAGCTTTATCAGGAACAAGGATTTGGTCCAAAAGATTTCCCCAGACATAAACCATCAGTTATTATTCTAGTTTGTAACTAGCAACTGCAAGGATTCTGTTGAAGATCTGGCAAAGCAAAAGGCTGACATGAATATAACAGCTGCATTGATTTATCCAGATGCCCTCATTTTCTGGATGACACATCCTTAGGATATCCTGATATTCTTAGGATCTTTTCTCTATCAAGAGTCTCAGAATCTAATCATATAAGAGAAAAAGTCTTACCTAATATTGTCAGAAAGACCAGATGGGTATACTTTCAATGCTGCGAGCTGTTCATTATTGTAGAAATTGTTACAGGCTCTTCTCACTAATCAATAATAGCTGTTTCTTCAGAGTGATGTAACTACTTTTACTTTCACCTTTTCTGCATGTAGTCATGGGAACACAAACCAAGCTGAGAGTCAGGCTTAGGAACAATTTGAGCATTTGAGGTGACTGGGAGGTGGTCACTGAGTCTCATCACTTCCCTGCCTTCCAGTTTAGGTCTCTGCCTTATGCCCAGTGCCACCAGAGCACCAGAACAGATCCAAGAGGCTTTTCCACAAACACACTGACACACCCACACACCCACTCCTTTTATTGACACTGCTCTAGCTAGTTCTAGAGGGAAATTTCAGAGTATTCTTGAAGGTTGTCTGAGCCTCTGGATATTCTTTTGTTATAAGTAAACTGTCCATAAAAGATGCATTTCCAAACTCTGAAATAATCTGTCCTGACTTCACATGCAGCCTGACCCAGGCGGACCGACCAGGATTCAGTACTGAAGACATTACCACTGGATGACACCTCTGTGTTTGCTGCTCCAGCAGGTTTCTGGAGAGAATCTAGTCAGGACCGATCATTTTCTAAAGAATGGTTGTTCTAGAAGCCTAAAGAAAAACACTTCTCTTGTCAACAGAGTTCCCTTAGGAGCTATAGTTGGTAAAGCTGCTCCTGATTCCCTCTGTTAAATCGCATGGATCTTGCCCTGCAAATGTGTCAGAGATACTGTTTTGCTACCAAAGGATGCTCTTTTCTGTATCTAGTTCATACAGATGCAGTTTTGGGCCTTGCTTTATGGCATTAACAACTCCCTGGCACCCTTTGTCTTAAGATACATCCAGCTCTTCAGTGGATCCACAAGTGTTGGATGCAAGATATTCACACACTTGTATGACAGCATAAAGTCCTTCTCTCTGGCTTTTACCATAAAACCTGTAGTCCCTTGTTGGTCTACCCCTTGTGACTTAAGTTTTCCCCTCTATTCTTAGCAATTTTCTCACCTTGCATAGCAAAATGGTAATTCAGATTTACAGTTTCCCAGGTGCTATTCATTCTGTCTCATGATAGTATGCATAAAATGAGGTAGCTCTAGAGAAAAAAGAATTACCCAGCTATTTGTCTGGAGATACCTCTTAGCTGGATTCTACTTATCCACCTGGGACTTCAGAGTTAAGAGACATCAGCATATTCACTGGCTGATATTTAGAATAATTTCACTTTCACCTATAATTTTTTATCATGGGTGTTGGGGAGGTCTTTGCCCTTTGCATATGAAGGAAATGACTAAAAGTGCTCCAGGTGGTATCAGGAAGGGAGTGGTTGTCTCGGGATGCAAACAACTGTCTTAGCAACCCCCACTTATTGCATAGTTAAAACCCAAGAGCAGGTATCTAGTTTAAATGTATCTTCAGGGAAGCATGATTATATTCCAATATTTTCCTTGCCTAGTTTCAGTATTCTCTGTATTAAATATGTTCAGTTTTCAAGTGAAAAATGTAAAATCTAAATGGTCTCAGGACGATTTCAGCCTAGCCCCTAAGAATCAAGCTTCCCTTCTCACCGGTTATGATGAATGCTCTGCAAGCCACATTACACCCTAATCAGCATTTGCATAATCTTTACTATCTCTGTGATTGCAGTATGAGAGGGTTATACATAAGCTAGACAGTAATTAACGAGAGCTAGAAAGAACCCAGTTCCAATGATTAGCATAAGGCAGCAATGACTCAAGAGCACAAAAACTGGGGAGGAAAGCTGAGAAGGAAAAAAGGCAAGTGGTCTTTCCAGTGTAAAGCTTCCTATGAACCTGGGAGATGCAGGATGGCAGAACTGCTAGTGCAGGGATGAGGAAGGAGAAGGCCTCCTGGTCTGAGGAAGGTCAGTACCAGTAGAGCTGGAGGTCTTTTGTGTATGGCATTTGGAAGTGAGCTATCCTGCTATGGTAACTGCTTTAAGTCTCTTAATCAGGAGAGGCTCTTTGGATCTTTGGATCTCTGGTGCAGACCCCCACCAGGGCCCAAGCAGCAAAAGGAAGCCAGACAGACCTGTTGGACATTGTGTCTTCAATTATTGAATAGAATCTTCAATGATTCCACTGTAGAGGCTGCTGTTTTGATATTTGAGGGTAACAGACAAGTTCTCTCAGCACCAACCCACCCAAGAGCCATGTTCGCCAGAGAAGAAGCCCCTCCAGCTCTTCTAGATGCTGAAAGACCTGTTGTGAAAGTGGTGAATCACTAGCTAAGGTCCCGCAAAGGTCTGAGCTAGAAGTATTAGAAAAATTCCTTTGGAGCCTTCGAGTGATAGGAAAGGAGTGTGCCTGACAAAACTGGCTTGAAGATTTTCCACAGTAAATGCATGAGCTCCTTCTGTCAGCAGTGGTCATCTGCTGTAGCCGTGGGATGGTGTATCAGTCACAAGGGTCTCCCTGCAGAAAAAGGGACAGAGGCTGGTAATACTTCGCTGTAGCTGCCCTCAGGAATAAAAAAGAGCTCCCTTGAAACTCAGAAGAGATGCTCAAGCTGCCAGTCCATAAAGAGCAGCAGAAGATCTAAGGAGAGGTCAGCTTATAGGACACACTTAGTAATCTGCTGCCAGTGTAGAAAACAAGGATTCTTTGCAAAGCAAAAAGAAATTTGCATTTATTTGTTCATAAGAACAGATAATAATAAAACAGAACCTGTTGTCAAACTGCAGACAAGCCCAGGCACTCCTGTAATTTCAGAAGATGTAGCCAAAGGAGAAGCAGAGTATTCTGAGGACAACCCTCTCACTTTAATAATAGCAGATAAATGTCGTCAATGGGTTGGAGGACAAGGGCCATGCTATGTTCGGCCTCAAATGGAATAACTGAACTCTCAGAATTCCTAGGGAGCTGAGACAATGAGACTTCACCCTTCACTAGGTCATGCCACAGCAGTTCCCAGGTCCTTCACTTTTTCATCCTTCCTAGTTTATACCCCAGCGAGATAAGAGCCTTTTTCTGATCCTGTACCACTTTCCTGAGTTCAGTCCTCAGTGTCTGTTTCAGCCACTAAGAAAAGTGCTTTCACATCCTGAATTAAATGCTCATCTGTTGAGACAGATGTGAGTTAAAATGCACAAAGTCTTATGTCGTCTTTGCAGTGAACTGAAAGCTACAAAAAGCCAAATTCTTCTTTGGCTTCAGTCTTACCTGAGGAATGCTAATTTGTCTTTGTGCAATCGCTGCAGAATGAGACCAACACAATCCAGAGCAGAAAGAGGCCCCAAACCTCTCCTGCACTGTTTGAGATAATACACAGTCATAAAACCAAAAAACCAGTATCCCCCTCTCCTCCAGTTTCCTTGAGGCACCAGGAAACATTCTGATCTTAGATCCAAAGTGGAAAGCTATGGTATTTGCAGTCACTTTCCTGGAGTTACTCCCAATACATACTGTGGCAACAGACCGTCAATTCAGCTGAGATCAACTTTTTTTCCATTAGCTGGGCCTCCCATTTCAGCAGTTGTGGATAGAAGGTGGCAATCTACATCTTTCTCTGCAGAGGAGAAATTATTTTGAATGGTATTGATGCTAAAATATAGCTTTTCATGTTTTATAGACCTCAAGAAGTTCTTTATTTGTAAGAAGGGCATTTCTAAACATCAGATACATTTGAGAAACTACAAATTGCCAATTCTTACAACCTCTATCATAAGTTTTGTTATGTTTGAGGCTTTTCCCTCGAAGTATCAGCTTCTGGAATGATGTGATTATGTAAAAAATGCTCATTTTCTTTCATTTAAACAAAAAGGTAACAATTTTCCTGCTCTCATGGTCATATATAGAAAGCTTAAAAATATAAACTGAGTACACTGCAAAGGCTAAGGAATCAGAAGGCAAAGCAAAATGAATTGAACATATATTCACTCCTAAACATTATAACTAGAAGTCCCTGTCATAATACTTTTTTTAAAGATCTGACTCATTATTTTTAAATGATTCAGTTTGGCAATACCATATAGATTCACTATGCTCTTGGATAAAATTCTTTGTCACACTGAGCGCTAAATTGAGCCAAGAGTAAGTTCACTATAAACAATTACATGTATTGTCTATTCTTGGCTTTTTAAAAACATCATCTACTCTTTACAAAAGCTCTGTAACACAATGAAGCCTAAAGCTTTCATCCAGCCAAGCCCCAGTATATGGCAAATACAAAAATTGAAAGGCACAACAGAAACATAAGCTAATAAAACTTGAAATAGGTGAGATTTATTTCTTTAAATCGTAACTTTTCTCATACCCTCTGGACCACAGTCTGTTTTGGGTTACATTAGGGTAAATTCAGTGAAATAATCTGACTTTATTGGTCACAACTAATATATTTTGCAGTGAATTGATACCAGTTCTGGTAAGTGTATTTGTCATTCCATTTCTACTTCCAGCACTTATATAAAAATTAAGGAAGAACAATGTGACTGGGGGATTGAGGAAGTACTAATATTAAGCCTGTGTGTGCAACTTCAGTTTGTCTGATATCCCTTCTGCCCTGTTTCTGAAAGTGTGTTCTGAAACCTTTAATGATGCAATCACGTTTTTTTCCACAGGTTCTGCTGCCTCTCTGAGTAAATAGATCATTCTGCTGGGGTTTAGATGTGAAGCATGCAGCAAGAGGGATTCCTGCCTTCCACATCTCTGTTTCACCTTAACCTTAGAGAGGAACTTGGAGCTACACAAACCAAGCCCAATAGAAAGTAGGTGAAAAGGGGGTATTTGCACAATCAGCTGGTAAGGAATCCAAGATTGCAAAGAGTTTAATGTGCTTCAAACACCTTGAATGGGAAGGAAAAAGCACACAGCCTGCAAAAGAAACACTATCCAGGAGTCACACTTGCAGTCCTCCAATTCGTAATCAGAAGGTGTTATCCATTATGCCACCGGTCTTTGCTTGGACAAATGCACCCTGTAATCAAAGCTGAAAGATGGATAATGAAATTTATTTCTAAAACCCCACCTAACTTTTCCCAAAAATAACAGAGCAAAATGAAACCCTTGCCAAGCTGGTATGAGTGTTTGTGAAGCCCTCAAGAGCAGCAGTGATGAGTACTAGAGAGAAAATTTTAGGACTCAAGCTAGCATATCACTGACGAAAAGTAAGAGGAGTAGAGGTCTTTTGTAGTAACTGTCAAATCCTCCAAAGCCAAGAGCACTTATCCCTCAAACTCTCTTTTAAACTCCTGTTTACTGCCTAAGAGAATCATCTAGATGGGATTCAAAGGGCAGAAAAGAAGTATGTACCAGAGAAAAACAAATCTATGGCATCCTTACTTAGGAGGAAACAGATGGCTTTTGAAACAAGCCTGGATAACACACAATAAATATATAGGGCACCACACATCAAATACTGCAGATAAAACACCGTGACCCTCCTGTGTACCAAAGAAATTCAAGTCCTTTGGAAAGAATAGTATCCCACTAAAGACTGCATCATAACCCAGTCTTTATTCTGTCATTTCTCTGAGTCATCTGAATTTCTGAATCACCTGAACTTCAACCTCATTGTCACTTGTACTTGTAGATTTCTATTTTGGGTTGAGGGTAAGGAGAGCGATGACTTACGTTTTTTTTTAAACGTGTCATCTGGAATCATTCATATTCTCATGCTCAGATGGAGGGGGCTCTTTACATCAACTCCACAGGCTTCTACTGCTTGACCTAGCAGAGCAGCTTCTCAGGGCACTGCAATGCCATGTGCTCTGGATGCCATCACGGCAGAACTGCTATTTACCCACAGCAGAACAGCGAGGCTCCACATCCTGAGTGCCTTTCCATGCCCTGATGGGGGGGTGTCACACATCTTGATGGGTATTCCCATAAAATGGGCCTTTCTGTTTTTCAGTCTTTTCCACATCCCTGCTTCCTCTCACGCTGCTCATTTCCCCCATTGTTTTAACTTCACTCTCCATTTTTCAGGGATCCTACCCTCGATGCAGTCTCTTTGATAGTAGCACTATAACCTCTGACTCTCCAACTTCAATACAGACAACTCTGCATTTTCCATCCAAGTGCCATTATCTTTCTACACTGTCAATGCCTTAAGACCGAAGACCAGCCATCTTTTAATCATGTTAATTTCTGTTTCTACTCCGTTTTGCTTGTACAATTTCCCTTTCCCTTTCTCTCCCTCTCACCTCTAGCCTTGTGCCCCGCACCAGGTGAATATTGTGATGCCTTTGCCAAAATAAACACCCAGAGGCAGGTTATTGAAGACATCCAGACTGCAATCTGAACTCTCGTTGGTGCATGAACACTACAAAGCATCGAAATACCATAAAAATACATGCAGGGTTAAGGGGCAATATATATTTGTAATTCAGATTCACAGTGTCATTGTCCATCATGCAGTACACTTCACAGAACCTGCACATTTTAAGATAGTCATAGGAGGTCCCAGGAAACTTGAAATGTGTCTAGGACTGCAGGTTTCAAGAATCAGGAACTCTAACGTGCTCCAGTCTGTTTAAGAGACCAAAGAGACCATAGGGCCTGACACACACTTTGTTTTACAACACAAATGGAATGGGAATATTCTGGTGAGCATATTTATTGAATGGGAAGTAAATCCTAAAAATTAGGCAAAAATCACAAAATCCCTGAACTTCTCATGGCATAGTCAAAGGGCCTTTTCTCATTGAAGGAGGTCAGGGAAAACAGGTTTGAAAATCTAAAATTCACCTAACTTCTGAAGAAAGAAAAAAAAAAGAACCAGATGATTTTACTATGAAGTATTAAAAAGAGACACAGGTGCAAAGAAAAGGGTCAAAATAATTGCAGCATAGCCCTTCAAAGGGATAGCAATAACACACGTAATAACCAGTGTCAAATTTTTATGACCTTGAAGTATTTCAGTAATAACTGGAGTAAGACTGATTTTTGTCTTTAAGCTTGTATGTCTCTTTCCCCACAGTTCAGAGAAACCCTGCTGTCTGGAATAAAGTTTTGAGGAGACAAAGACAGAACAAGACTAGGCATGACTAGCTAAATTAGTAGGGATGGCCTGGGATGCTGAGACTCAGAGATAGGTGCTGTAATATCTGGAACAATTATTTTTCCCCTTTCTCCTCCATCAAGAATCTGGAATTATTTCATGCAACAGAGTAAAGCTTCAAAAGGTCTGCAGGGTCTTCTCTTCTAGCATAGTTCCAGCTCTGCCTCAGTGCTCTGCTGATGGACAGGAGGTGAATGGATCTCTTTGTCGAGTGCTCTAACCCCTGCCTCTTGTGTCATCTCCAGCAGCTGACACAGAAACAACAAAAACAACAACTGAACACAATAAGGCAAAGTTTCAGGCATCAAGCTCCCATTTGAATTCTGAAAGGAGACAGGCACTGCCTGGTGGCATGCAGTCAGATGTTTATGCCTTGGGAAGGGATGGATTTAAAGCTTTGGTCAGATGGCCTCTTGCAAATGTAACTGTGGCAGTGCAAGAAATGTCCCTGTCCTTCAGCTACAACTCCTGTGCTGAAAACTGTTGCTTTCCCTTAGCAGGGCTGGCAGAGTTGCTTGTGATATGACTCCCCTCCTTCAGCGTAAGAACTGGTCAGATGTTGCCCTGGAGCAGGTGAGGAGCGCTCAGGTGAACTGTTGTGGTGTGACAATGGCAGTCTCGGGCAGAGACATGACCGACTCAAACTCCTGAAGGGACTTCATCTTAAATGACTTTAAATTGTCTTAAATTGCTGCAGGTTCTTCGAAAGTACTGATGTATATCCAAGGATGTTTTCTCTTTTCAGTGCCTCCTTTGGACTATTTTTGATAACAGGCACTTCAGTATAGTGATTTTTGGGCTCCTCTTCTGATGTTACCTTGCTATCTCCATGCACTGGGGGGCCAAGGGGTCTTACCACAGATCTGCAGATCCTCCTGGCGTGCAACTATGCTTTGATTACCCCACCAGCAGGGAAATCCACTCTTCACAGAAAGTAAATTCACTAACTACTCAAAGGCAGGTAAAAGACAGGAAGGAGGCCACAAGGAACTTTTTCCCATATTGATCTCACCACAAAGTTAGGCGCGCTTAGCCAAGAGTCACTTGTATCAAATGAGAATATTCTTTAGCTAAAACTAGTTGTAACTGTTACATGATGGTCTAAATAATAAGTTGAAATTAACCTTTAACAAAAAAAACCCAAAACCCTCAATACCAGTAGAAAGGCTTGGAGATGCCAGATGGTGCCTGCCCAGTTTTTAGGATCTCCAGTTTTTAGGATCTCCAGACATGCACAAAGCCAGTAGGCTTCTTTTAAACCTTGAATGTTTTTACTATTGACTGACTTTGTTTCTGCCCTGTCTCCTGCCTCCCTCCCTCATCATCGCTATGGTGACTACTGTATCACAGCCTGTCTCCTAATCTTTGAAACTGTCTCTCTCTTTCTCTCTCTTATTTATCCTTTCTCCTTTAGCATCCCTTTTCTTTTTGACCCAATCCTACCCTTTAAATGATAGAATCACCTCTGGACTGTGGCTGAAGTCATCCCAGCTGTCCAGCCCGTCCCTACTGCGTGCTTGTCTCACTGTTCATCAATCATCTCCTGAACTACCTCGGTTTGCCAAGCAACATTTTAAGGCAAACTGAAATAAGCAACACTTCACCTTGAAACACACTGCTCCCAACTGTGGCAGCCAAAGAGCTGACTGACAAGCAGCTGTACAACAAAGAGGAAGGGAACAAATATCCTAAGGTTAACTTTCCCTTTTCTTAAAACCATCTCCTCGATAATATAGGTAATGAATGCTCATCCATCTTCCTCTTATTGATTTAATCTTATGTCAAACCTACCTTTTCACATATTCTGGGGGAGATTCTGTTTTCCTCCACGTGTCAGCTACCATCACGTAGTGCAGCAAATGACAGGGGCAGGGTTTGGGGATGATAACGAGCTGTGTTGTTTCTGATGCAAGACACAGCCCCAGAGGCTCGGAAGTGCTAACTCAACTTCAGCTTGGCAAATGAAGTCCGAGGCTTCAGACAGAGCATCTCAGCCCCGTGTATCCCCCTTAATGTATTGAAAGAGAGAGAAAATATTAAAAGCATCAGATATGTGAAAGCTCAAGGAAGGCTGTTATTTTAACACAACTTATTGCCTTTCCCATTTTATACCAATTTCCTATAGAATTAAAGCTTATGGGATCAACTGGGCAATGCACGTCTCTCCCCCCTCAATCTTCTTTCCCTTATGAGCCAATCTCAACAGCACTTAATAGAAAGTAAAGTCCTTCAACCTTGATTACATTCTTATAGGATTTATAAAAAACAGTGCCCAGGAAGCAGAGAGCATGGTTTGGACTTTCAAAAGTTGACCTCTGAAGGTTTTGCTCCTGTCACCCAATTTCTAGGATATCACTTAGCTTTAAAATACTTGGGGGCTGCAGAGGTGGATTATGTGTGAAATGTTGTAAGGTAAAAGCAAAGGGAAGCAAAGTACCACACTTAATACATACAGTGCATCAAATAACGCTGTCCACAACAGTCACTGCAGTGACATTGTGGTAAAGGCCAAAGATGGGAGCCCTCAGAGCCACCCTTGGGCAATGGACAATGGCCCAGGCAATGAAGGGAAGAGGCCAAGCTATTGCAGTGCCAAAAAAAGTGTGAAAAAAGCCAGAAACCTCATGTAGCTGTGTAATTGCAATCACACCGGTGGGACTGACAAACTCCTATTGAGCAGCATGCCTTATGGTCCAGGTGGGGGCTAACCAAATCCCAGCCTAATGGTCTGACGTCTGACTTAATATGAGCTGTAAAAGGATATTGTACATTAGAGATATGTCATCCAGGAAATTTCTAAATATAACTTTACATGAAATGAACATGGGCTGATGACAATGACTGCCATGAACGTGCGACCTTAGGATAAGGATGAAAAATTAATCAATTAAAAATGTATAATAAGAGATAGCAGCCACTGAGAAAGTGCAGTGCTCAGTGCAAAGGGCTGATTGAATACCAGGGAGTAGCTGTGGCTCAGTTCTTTCACCTTTAGTTGCTGTGCCGTGTAGGCCCTGGTAGTGGTGTTAAACTGCTGTCCCACCCGCACACCTGTGCTGTCTAGAGCTGTGTGAAGGAGCTGTGCAATGGCAAGCAGCAGGAAAGGGAGATTCCCTAGCTAGATTTTGTTCAGTGGTTAAATGGTCAAGAGTGGAGGAGAGGCGTTGATGGGTCCCATCTCTGGAGCACAGCTAGTTCTGGAGTCTGCTGTTGTTAATGGGGATGTGAAAGACCTTGAGAGATCACCAGCTGGGGAAGGGGGTGTGAGGTATCTCCCCATTTCCCCTGGAGCTTCCCATCTACTGGGAGCTGTTATGCTTGACCACAGCCCTCCTGTTATTTATGCTGAAAATGCCAACTCACACAGCCTTGCAAAGAGAAGAACGAGCGCGTCAGAGGAAGGGATGGGTTAAAAAGGAGAAGGAAATGACAAGACAATCTCAAGAGAAACCTGGAGCAGCAGAAAAACATGGAAGATGTAATGTGCAGAGAAGATGGAAAGGAGGAGGAAAGACTGAAGGTGGAGCGGCCAGGAGGAGGTGAGGCAGGCAGAGTATCTGAGGAACATGGAAGTCACAGAGCATGATATGTTTTATGCTTTATGCAGAGATAACAGTAGATTCGAGTATAATTAACTTAAAAGTCAATACTGCCCTTTACGTGATAGGAACATAGATCTGCAGAGAAACAGGCTTCATTATTTTTCCTGCTTACAGAATGACCTACTCTCAGGGAAAGCCACTCTGTCTGGTTCTTGTAAGGTACTGGAGGTGACAACAACTGTCCATTTTGGCAAAAAGGGAAAAGGTTATTTTAAATAGACCAGAGCAGATGGTGTTTTCTTTTGTTCCTATTTTTTTTGAGAATAAAAAAGACAAGTGCACACAAATGGAGAGCAAGAGGGAAGAGATGCAGAGACAGAAAAGGCAGCGGCTGTTGTGGTGCTGACTCTTCCTCTTCATCTCATTCTGAAAGAAAGAGCACAGCGCACACTCTTATCATTTCCTCTGAGATGATTTGTACCAGCACTGGGCTGGTTAGGGCACTGCTCTGCCTTCCTGCACTCTAACAAAAATGCAGTCTCACCTGCTTAACACAAACTTTGAAACAGGGCCACAAGCAGACAGAGGAGAGAAGAGAAAACAGGGAAAGTGAAGGAAGAAAATAAGAAACTGAAGCCAAACCAAGTGGAAATGAAGATATCAGCTAGATCCTTTCCTTCAATTTCCTTGACTACATAACTTTTCTCAGATCAAGTAGAATACACCCATCTTAGTATAACTTAGTGGTTTCTGGGATTTGAGAAATGACTGGGCAGGGCAGGGCAGACCTGAGAGCTGAAAGCTTCATCATAAATCTGTTTGCTTCACCTAGTGCCCACTGCAGACCCAAAATGGGCAGAAACCCTACTCACTCACCATTTTAACCTTTATTAATGACCCTTTAGTTTGCCACGCAAATCTAACAGAACCCTGAGTCCATGACAATAAGCCTTTTGCTGCAATCAGTTCTGTGTTTTTTTAATACTTTAATTACTTTTATTTTTTATTTTTTTTTAAATCGTGGGAGGGACTGAGCTCAACCCTGGGTAACCCAAATGCCTTAAATGTGTTGATTTTCACACTTTCACCCTGCTCTATTAAACCACAGTTAGTCCTGCTATAATTTAACATGGTGGATTGTCACAACTGCTGCGGTTCAGGAGCTCCTGCACGTCCTCAGCTCCCATCCCTGATGCAGGGATGCTGGGGAGGGTGGGTGCAGTGCTGCTGAGAAGCTGATTCAGCCGTCACACTCTAATCTGCTGCAATTTGTGCCAGCTCCCAGAGAGTGGTCGCCTCTTGTAGGACACTCTCTCCTTGTGCCAGGCTGGGCTGTGGCTGCGCACCCATGGCTGGTGCTGGGAGGGGATCAAGCACCACATGTATCCTTTCTCCCTGCTCTTGGAAGGGCTCAAACAGGGAGCCACAGCATTATTGCTCTTACTGGCACCATGGCCAACCCCAGCCCCTGCTCTTCCCCAGAAGTGGAGGGATGAGTGCCTTGCTTGGTGCATGAGCAAATGTCTACCCCTGGAATGTCAAAGGAGGGGCTGCGAGGCACCAGGGAAAAAAAGCTGCTGCTGCTGCTGCCGCCAGCTTACTTGGACAGCAAGTGGGCAGGCAGACCCTCCGTCTGCCAGCACGGCAGCAGCAGCCCCTCTGTGCTGCAGCTCCCCACTGTGTCCTGCAGCACAGTGCTCCAGGCACTAACACAGGAGAGAAACCAGCCCTGTCTCTCCTGTCCCCTGGAAGCCTCTTCCAGCCATGGGGATGCTTGGCAGGCTGTTGTGGCAGTGCCAGAGCAGAGCCTTGGCCCAGCATAAGGGGGACAGGAGAGACGTGATAGAGCGATGGAGTCCCCTCACCATGATTTTCAAGGGAGCACAGCTATGGATACGCTGGAAGTGGGTTGGATTCTACTGTCTGCTCTCCCTGCAGGGAGATGTGTGGGCATGGCCTTAGCATGAGGCTTTTGGCTTTAGGGCTGAAGTGCCTACACACACACACACTTCAGGTGTCCAGAGAACTTCCAAAACCCAGGGTGCTTCTTTGAGTTAGGTTTTAGCTACAGAGGGATTTCCAGGATTATGGCCTTTCCCTTCCCTGGGTAAGAATCTGCTCTTCGCACCCCTGTGCTCTCTCTGCACAGTGGGGGCAGCAGCACCCGAGAAAGCCCCCACCACCCAAGGCTGGAGCCTGTGTCTGGGGCATTTTGTTCACAGTGTTGCACGGCAGGCTGAAGGTCACAGCTGCTGACTCCCCTCTCCCTGCATTGTAATGGGGTCAGTCCCACCTCAGCCATGCCAGCACAAGTACTTACTGGAAGAGTACAAATGTGAGGAAAAATAAGTTGTTAAGATATTGGCCCTGCAGTACAGAGTGAAGCAAAGAGAGTCTCCTGAGAAAGCTTCCTCTGCAGCATTTTATTAAACAAAAATAACTTGCAGATGACCGAGAGTTGACTATTTGCCCAGGCCCCAGTGAAGAGATTTGATTTTTATTATGCTCTTGCCTCTTTTCTGTGAAGGAAAGGGGATTAAAGCACCTCCCCAGGTGAGTTCTGTTCAGACCTGGGCCCAGTGTCCAGGTGAGGGAACTGACAACTGAGGGTGCTGCTGGTTCTGGTGCAGGAGAAGGGACAGGAGCAAAGAAAGACAGGCTTTCTGCATCACTCAGTGATCCACCTGCGTGAAGGCACCTGAAGGACTGACATCCTCCAAGACATTTCACACATCTTAACTGTATGCCAACAAAATGGAAACAGAGCTAAACAGATATTTGACCCCACTGCCTGTGAACTTTCATAAGACAAGTTGGTTGGGTCTTTGCTTTTGCTTTAGGACTGTGATTTTTCTGAACAACCTTGTCATTGCTTCAAAAGAGACCTCAGAGCTGAAGGACTGTTAAAGCTGAGGAACACAGGTAGGCAAAGAGCACACCAACACAAGAATGAAACCAGTAGTCCTTGAAAAAATAAATCATTCCTGAAAGAGAACCTAGTCTTAATAGTTTTTTAATGTATTTTTGATTTCAAAGTAAAGAGTCCTGTAATTGAATGAGAGCTATCTGGAGGCTAAAGTATACTGGTCTCTCTAGATTCTCCCCAGAGATGACAGGTGTGATACTGGGGGCTCAACGGCAAACACTCACAGAAAGACACCAACCCATTTTAGTCCTTGAGATAATTTCTTGCTGTTCCATGAAAATACCCACTTAAAGTCTCTTTTCTTCTTACCCCTCAGGCAGCCTATGATCCCATTCCCTGCACTTGAAGGAACTCTCTGATGACAGAAGCAAGGAATTCAATGTCTCTTGAGAGGTCATCTAATCCATCTGGTTATCTAGTCTATTCGGGAGAATCAGTTCTACCTTACAGATGTACAAACCTCAGGACTCTCCCAGACTGCGAGACATTTAGTTGCTAATCCAGAGTGAGAGGATTGTAAAGCTTCCCTGGAGGATGACCGTAGCAGAGAAGAACTGTACTCCAAAGTGCTAAAGCCAGATGTAGAAAGAATAAGGAGCAAAACAAACATAGTGAGTCTCTGCCTTTGCAGCACCCATTGGGGATACAACACCCATGCAAATTAAAGCAGCTTTTCAGAGTGCTGCATCCATGCTGCATGCCAAATGAACCCTCAGGATCTATCTCAGTTGTAAGCTTCTCACCTTGCACCAGCGTTTCTGCCAGCACAGCAACAAACAGGGACAGACAGTGGCTCCTCAAGATCTGCTGGGTGAGCACGGAACATGGACAACAGGGCAACTTTCATGAAAGCCTCCAAGCCTGCTCAGAAATGTCAGTCCAAAGGGAACTTTTTGAGAGCTTCAGGCATAGCAGAACACTGAGACAAGGGAGGACTCATCTGCAGCTTAACTCTGGAAGGCTACTTCGGAGAAATGATTTAATGTTGTGCTGTATTTCAAATGTTGAGGATTTTACAGTGAGGAACAGTCCATTCCTCTATTTAATAAGACAACATTAGTATGTTTTTAAACTATTCAAGCATCAATACAACCTGAGACGTGAAGTGCTCCTACCCCACACATCAGCAGCCAAACCCAGCCCGTAGCTGCAGTTGTCTAGGTGGAAATCACAGCAGCCACCTTCTTCATCAGCTGAAAATAACAGATTACAAGACAAGGCCAAGGCATGATTTTTGACACTGCCTTTCAAAATGGACAGCTGTTTTGAGGTCACAAAAGGCACTTATTTTTCTCTATCCAAATTAATTATTTCCTGCTTTCTTACCAAATCATTTTAGCCTTCATATGCGAGAACTGCAAGAGGGATTTTATTTAGGTGACAAATAGAACGAACACTCCCGAGATAGCTGGGGAGCCCATGCTTCTACAGATATTGGCACACGGGTTTCCACGGGCCAGTGCTGCCTGAGACTTTGCAAGAAGTGTCTGGAGAAGCTGAGACACACACTGTGGAGGAGCCGCTTTCCTCCTGGACGTGTAGTGTTTCCAAGAAAAGGATGTTCTGTTCTCTGCCACCTCTAAAAACAAAACTGATCCTGTCATCTGCGTGTTTGTTTTGCTCCATCTGATATTTTTAAGTTGTTTATTAAATACAGTGCTGATTTAATTGAGTGTTTGTAATAGCATGAGATCTGTGCCATTGGTTTGAGCCAAGAGCCAGAAGGCATGCAGAAGAACTTCCCCCATCACGCTGACATTGCCAGGCCCCCATGGCTCACAGAAAATCCCTTTCCAGTCACCCAGTACTAAAATTCCTTAGTGCAATTCCATGATCACCACCAACTGGGATGAAACTACTGTGAGAAGTTGTCTCAGTCTCAACTCATGCACAAAGGACCTCTCTTTAATTTCACCATAATTGTCAAAAATTGTCTTCCAAATCCTATTGCAACCACAATGTAGAAAGAGTTCATGTAAAAACCTCTCCTCGCTGCATTTACCAGAATCACAGGACTTGTGCTGCAGTACTCTTGTAGTGGAAACTGTTATAAGGAAAGCTCATTAAATTTCATTGCAGAAGTGACCAAACATGAAATGTATACAGCAAACCAATTTCAGGGAAAGATCTTAAAAGATCCCATTTCAGAAAAATGGAAATGCAGGGGTTTCCATCTGGAAACTGAAGGGAAGACTGTGCTCATTCAGTTACAATGCTAAAATAAATACCAGAAAATACAGAAATCATCTTTGTTATAGTTAAATAAAGTCATTGCAAATTACATGAGTACTTGCCCAAAATACACTAAACAAAAGCAACATTAAAAATATAATATTAAGACGTAAATACACAAGAGGGGAATTCTAAATTAAGTCAACTCTTTGCTTAATGTAATTCTTATAAAAATGACTCTTTTCTGGAAAGATACCTTATTCTCAGCATTTTTTTTTTCTCTGTACCAGGCTATAGAGTGAGAATGAATAAATGATTGTTTACACAGTCTAAGTAATGCTCCATATCTCACATCCACGGATAAATGTGTGGGACTCAGTGCATCCAGTAATATGAACAAGCTGCCAGATCTCCATTTCATTGTGGCTATCTTTCTTCCTGTCATCCTCCACAGTCCAAAGTCACTTCTGCAGGGGAATTGGTGTGGTTTGTGTCACCCATCCCATGCTTTCCCCTGAAACAAAAGCAAATAAAATGCAATGAAAACTGTGTCACCTTTGTCTCCACTGCTGCCCTCCCACACAGAAGACAGGAAGCTGTCTTACCCTGGGGGGTGGCAAGGTTTGTGTCCCAGCCCACTCTCCCACCCACAGCAAAGGTCCACAGCTGAACTGGAGATGTGGACAATGGTATCTCTCTGGGGCTTGAGGCCACCCATGAGAGATGCACCGTGGCAGTGTCAGGGGAGACCCTGAAGAGGGAAACAAGAGGTGAGTCAAGGACCTCAGGCACCATGGGATCACTGAAATGGAGTTGAACGGCTGTGATGAGTGGCATGTGGAGGGCTGAACACTGGCCTGAGCTATCAGCACTAGAAGTCCTCAACCACCACTGTAAAGCCGTGCCTGGTCTTTGATGGAAGAGTGCCCAGCTGAGAGGCAAGGGAGTCCGACCTGAGCAGGAGAGGTAACCCAAACCACTTTGGGCAAAGAGGCCAGTCTCCAGGAAGCCTGGGTGTCAAAGCAATGACAGGGAGGAAAGGGAGCAAAATAGGGACAGAAGTGACAGGGAATGCAAATGCTGGGTGCCACAGGAGGCCAGTGGGAGAAACGTGATAGAGAAAAGGATGGAGGAGGCAAAAGCTGATGAAGGAGAGGAAAGGGAAGTGAAGAAAAGTACTTACTCCTCTTGATGAGGAGACACTGGCCCCTGGAAACTCCCAGTTAGACAAAGCCTTCCTTTGGTTTCCAAATTCATCATACAGAAATGTGGACAAGAAAAATTCGCCTCCTGCTCTTGACCAAACAAACTGGGACATGCCCTATAACAAAAGCTACTGAAAGAAAGTCAGCATTGGCACAAGAACAAATGGGTCTGAGCTGGCCACAAACGTGTTTAAGGTGGCAGTGAGAAGCATGTGTCTAGGATGGTAAAGAACAGGAGCTTAATTAAGCATGAAAAGGAGCTTGATGCATTCATTAAAGGGATTATATAGTGCGATCATCTCCAAAGACCGGCAACTTGTTTCAACAGTCCCAAAGACCCCCACCTCTGTTCCCAAATCCCACTGTGCTCTCTGCACCTCGCTTTTGCCAACCTCTCACACTTTCATGGACCCATGCTTTCAGCACCACGTTTCAAGAATAAAAGACTGAGGCACAAAACAAATTTGGACGCTTTTAGTGTAGTGCCATACATATTTATACTCTTACATGGATAAAAACAACTCTTTCATTTAGAGATATAGGGCCTATCAAGGGCTGCAAGAGTACATACAGATCCATCCCAAAATAATGCTTTCTGTATATTTCAGGAATGAGCCTCCACTATACTTAGGATGAGGAATTTGTCTTCATGTGATGAGCCTGACCTCATGTTCTACAAAGGGAGAGGTTGTGAGCAAGCAGACACTCCTCTCATCTGCAAGATCCAAATCACCAGTATATTTCATATATTTAAAGTACTGATCTGGAACCCATTGCCATAGTGTCTGGGTGCCTCATAGTCTGCCTAAAAATAAACAAATATCAGTTACCCAAGTGGGTGACTCATACACGAGCCCCTTCCAGTGTGAGCAGGTCGGCTGGTTAATTAACTTGAAGTCTGACTAACAGATGATCCTACTACTACCCTCAAACTACCATCAAACCACTTCAATTAGTATGTGTAAAAGGGTCAAAGTGCACAAAGCTAGTAAACTAACCACCTCTTTCCTCGTAAATCATATGTCAGGAAAAATTCCCTGTTCCCAGACCAGAATTCATCCTTATTGACAGGAAATACTCAAAGAGGTCTTTCTGTCCCAAATTCAAAATATGGTCAAAGGGGCAAGTTTTCATCATAACACCAGTGAAAACCTTTCACCAAGCCAAGAACCCAGCATAAAATTCAATCTTCTCTTGAAATACTTGCAGCTGTGCTCATGTAGAGCGTTGTTGCTCTTTTTGATAACTTAACCTCACCTTCCATCCCCTCTACGCTCCTAAAAAATACACAGCCTATTGAGACAATCCTTCTGAATCTTGACCTCAGGGCAAATATTATTTTATAGTAACATAATATTTTGAAATTAAACTATTTTTGAATGAGTGGAGCCCATTGGGATGTGATAAGTGGTTCATTTCCTTTGAGTTTAGCCTGTTATTTTTAAAAACTCCTATCTACATATAGGTATACACACATGCAAGAATATATGTATCTATTGTATACATGCATGCATATGGATATATAGGACAATAATGGAACTCTCTTCGCCAAGCCAGACTCAGCCCAGAGGGAGCTTTGCTGGCAAGGACAGGAGCCTTTGCTATCCTTTGACTCAGTAGCAGCCCTCTCACTGCCAGTAACATTAGTTTAGTTACCATTCAAAAATGCAGAAAAAGAAATAAATCTGAGCTTAATTTCCTTAAAACGCCACTATTCTCAATTGTTCCAAGAAAAATAAAGTTCACCTTTGAAGAAAAAAACAATAAAGAACAGATCTTGTGGCATCTCTATGAAGTGTTACAACTGGCCACCTTTAAAAGACTTGAATAAACCTATGTCCTACTCCACATGCTGGTTTCTTTCCCGTCTAAGCAACTCCTCTGGGCTGGAAGGGGAAGGAAGGGGGATCCCGAAAGACACTCCTGATCCATAATCAACAGCTATAATTGCACTTTCCTTTAGCTGGCTCTATCATTTTCCAGGCTAAACCCCACCATTTGCATGCAGGGAAACCCTGGGGAAGTCAATACAGAACTGCTGCTCCAAAGTCAATCTGAATTGACTTTTTCAGCCTCTCTGCAGGTGCTGGCCATGGTCGCTTTTTGACATCCCTGCATTACATTGACTTTCTGTGTACAAATGAGTGAAGTCTTTCCCTGAAGGCTGACTTGAAGGGACTTAGTACTACCAACAGCTGCAGGAACTCTCTTTTTGCTCAGGAGATAAAAATATATGTTTTGCAGCCAAACAGGCAGAGTGAAATACACTGATGTTGATGAGAAAACTCAAACCAGCTTCAGTGAGACCAGGAATTCACCCCTTCTCCTGGGGGCTGACAGGTATGTGCAGTTGTGCCTCTTGGCTTTGGGGTGACTTTCCAGCTCACACCCCCCGGGTCTGCCTCTGCAGCCCTGCAGCACACGCGCACAGCAGGACCAGGTGTAAGAGCTCACATCACAAAGAGGTCTCATTTCTACGTCAATCCCAGCACTTTTCTGTGCAGAATTCTACGCTGGCCAGTGCCATTTAGTGAATGAGAAGAACATCTGGCCTCATAAGCGCTCCTGTGGGCTCCATGGAGCTGAACTGAGGCGACTCTTTAAAGCTAAATGCGCACGTACAATCCTTCTCTTGGTGCTGCTACTTGAGTTTTCTATCAGCATTCTGAAATGTGTGAAAACAAAGATAATTCAGGTTTTCACCTTACTTTATTGACTGTTTCAAAGCGATGTTCACCAGTGCCTACATAATTATCCAAGTGAGATAATACAGCAAACACCTTTTGAGCCGCAGGACTGCATCAGTGGATGAGCTGTGCATATTACTTGTACTGTGAAGAATACTGTTGAAATAAGTAGGGGTTTGTGCTAAGTTGTCCTTCAAAAGTGTTATGGGTTTTGGGGTGGGGTTTTTTTTGGGTTTTGGTGTTTTGTTTTGGGTGTTTTATAGGAGTTATGAAAGTACATGAAAACAAATGGAAAAATGTGCTGTAGAGGCGAACACAATGCTCACCACAAAAGCCATACCAAAGAAAGAAATAATTCCCAACTTTGTTTTGTGTGGGTTTTGTTTCAGGGAAAATAATTAGCATGAATAGCATGAGTATGCAGTTCTCTGACCTGACAGGAGTCTGAACAAAGGCAAGAAAATCTTCATGTGGTGGGGTTTTTTGTTTGTTTTTTTTTTTATTCTAAGATGCTTGTGAACTTTATGGGATATTTTCAGCCTGATGTTGGGAAAGTGGTAGGAAGTGCAAACAATTTCACATGTTACATCTGATCCTTTTCTGTTCGCTGAAGGGTTTTCTGGACATACAGTTGCAGTTTCCTTTTGAGCTTCCTTCTTATTCCAGAAAAGAGCCACCTATAGCTACAAGGGAAACAAAACAGCTTATTTGACATGAAAGTAGCAGCATGACCATTTACACAGAGAATATGCTCAAATTTATCCAGGGAACACGCAAGAAAAATAGAGACCGTTTAGTTGTTTTGAGTAAAAGTAGTGTGATACTGAAATTGGTGGCATCCTTTCAGCATTAGCAAAGGCTGCCAGTCTGCACTGGGGGTCAGAGTGTTATCTCCATGTAATGGGGTTTTCTCATTTAATGCAGGGAACATACGCCCCTGTCACTGAGCTCAGGTTTTTTTCTACTTCTTTTAAGGAAAGCAGGAGATGAAACAAAAAATTAGAAAATCCCAGTCACAAAAACAATGAATGACTTTAAAAGACATTCAAATGACAAGTGTTAATTCTGTCTAAAACATGTCATTTGTGCCAATGCACTGTGTGCTGTGACATTACACTGCAGTAAAGGGAATTCTGCCACGAATGTTACTAAAGGAAAATAGTTTCTATTGTAAGTGCCACCTTGGGGATTGTGTCTGGAGTTGTTTTTTGAGAGCAGGGGTGTTTTGTTTTTTTTTAACTTCAATGTTTCTGTGTAAAAAATACCGCTTTTATTTTTTTTTTCCCTTAATTTCAGAACCTGAAAAGAAATTCATCCCTTTTGCTTGGATGAAACCCTGTGGTGGAATAATGCCTCAATGCCTGGGGGACTGCCCATGCCAGTACCCTCAAGGTGAGCCCTTCCTTTCGGTTACCTGGGGGAAGAGCTCCCCACTTCTCCCTCCCTTTCTCTCTGTTTCCAGAAGCTCAGAGATACTGCCTCCATTTGAGTACCTCATCTCTTGCTCATCTGCCAAGTAATTACTACAGGATTCAGAGGATCTATAAGGTCCCTTCCAACCCAAAGCATTCTATGATTCCATGATATGACTCAACAACATGGGCTTGGCCTCTGTCTCCTTTGTCTGTATCTTGAAGCAATGAGAGCAGTGAGTTCCAGCTTCACAGTCTGTATCAGTGCACTCAGGTACACGTGGTTACACTCCACCCATGTAGTGCACACGTGCTCTGGATTGATCCAGCTCACAGAGATTGGACTTTGCTCCAAATGGAAGCACTTCCCAGGTGCTACACACTGATGCCCGAACCAGATCAGAAATAGCATCTAAAGTCCATAGACACCTCAGAATCCAGAGAATTTGGCACCAGGTTTTTGTCATGATACCAGTGACAGAGGGACTTGGAACACCCTGTGATCATCTGGTTGTGAAGAAAAGACTATCTGACAGCACTGCTGCTAGTGATAGCACTGTTGGTGTCACTGACGGCAGGCAGATGGATTTCAAAAACCCATTCCCAGCCCTGGTCTCTGTGATTCAGTAACCAGCTGATCCTGCAGCACCCGTGCCAGCCCTGTAAGCCCCAGAGGCACGTCCACTCCGTGCCAAAAGTACACGTGTCTGTGAGAGACTCAGTCCACGCTGCCCTGCCTTGCTCTCACATCACAGCCCTGAAATACCTGCTAAGCACCATCAGCACCAGCAAAACTGTGTCAGCCCCCACACTGGTTTACACCAGCAGCACATACTGAGGCTTTGAGCACAATCCTGAGGTATGCTGGTACCTTGCCATGAGATATGTCTCAAGCTCCCTCACTCGACGTCCTTCTGAAATTCAAGAAGGAAATTACAGTCTATCACCACTCCCATTTCTACCTACCCATCATCATCCAAATTTGTCTTTGTTAGGGTCCTTCTCCAGGCATATCCAGGCTGTTGTTACCCTTCTGCTCAGCAGACTTACCCACCAAACAAACTGGCAAGTCCAGGCCAGGTTCAGGCAGGGACCTCTCTGAAACTCACTCCACTGGGCTTTGGCACAGGCAGCCAAACCAACCCTAGTGAATGCCAGGGCTGTCTGTATCACCTGATTATCCATGTTGCAGGCTATCAGCACTGCTCAGCATCTCCAGATTACACCAGGGGCTCTCCTGAAAGAATTGTCCATAGGGAACATCTGAAGAGCAGCTGCTCCCATTCATCTCTTGCCTCCCAACACACTGTGCCATGACAAGGCCCAGCACAGATGGAAAGGCTGTCCTGCCCTTGGGCTTTAAATAATCCTCAAGTCTTAGTGTCATGGAGCTCTGCTTTGGATCTTCATACAGTAAACAAGACAAGTTCAATCAGTCAAAGAAACAAGTAATACTGTGTATGGCAAAATAAATACAGTTATGCCTTCTACAAACATCATCTTACATGTGAGGCTGGATTCTCCTCAGATACCTGGGGAAAGATGAGTTGTTGCTACTTTCCTATCCTAAGAATGGTAACAGGTCTACATATTCATGGAATTAAAGGAACCTGATACTTCTGAGGTCTCTGAAATTTGTCTCATCTGGTCAAATGAGTCAAAAATCTGAAGAGAACAGGGTGATAATATGAGTATCGCTTACATAGTAGCCATTTAGCCCAAGTCACAAACCCTTTTTCTGCAGCTCCCTGGTCCTCTGTGGGAACTGAGGGCAGGACAGCAGGACGTGTGCCACACAGACCTTCTTATTGTGGGAATTTTTTCCATGTGCTGAACAAGAGCACAGCACAGCAAAATGTGTGTCACAGACCTCGAATGGGACACCTCTATGTGGGCATGTATCTACCTCTGTTTTTTTCCTGCTGACACAATAACAGCAGGGGGACCATTCACAACCATGACAGGGACTCCCATTCCCTGCTACACAAGTAGCAACACCAAACAAAGGCTGCAGTGGTCAGATAGAGACATTCAGGCTTCAAACCACCACCACAGGACCTCCTGGAGATCTTCTGACAAAGGCCTTGGTCTCTGTGGCTTAGTCATTCTCATGAATTACATAAAACTACTCCCTCTTTCCTGCTTTCATTTTCTGGCTCTCACAGTAACTGCAGAGGTACAAAAAGCATGTGGGGAAGCACCCCAAAAACCTTGATTTTGTTTTGGTAACAGAAATGCATATGAATTTCTAAGTGGTTGGTTGATTCATGTTTTCATAAGGATATCTTTTACTTCCTGACTATCCCCACCTTCTCCAGATACAGGTCACATCCCACATCAAACACCCTTAAGGAAACGCAGCTTATTGCAAGCTCCTTCAGCTGGATTATCTCAGACTGGCTCCTAAGAGATAGCAAACAATGCCAGCAAAGTCCTTTTCAAGTGATAAGACTGCATCAGCACTGGGACATTTGCCAGCACAGCTATTTTTTGGCAAGAGAAGGGTAAAAAGCCACTGTTCCAACCAGCATAACGATGCTGGAAAAACAGAAGCATGGGCCAGCATCTCTCTCCTCTGTCCCCCTTGGCCCCTCTTTCTCCCATCACTTACACACACCATTTTGGGTCTGCTCGGGAAGGGGAGAGATGTACTCATGCAGATCTCATGTGGATAAAAACAAAATGTCTCATGTAAACAAGTCCAAAGGACCTGTGGGAGACGTGGCCCGTACGCCGCAAATCGGTTCATTGCCTCGGTCACTCATCACCTCATTGAGTCCCTGACCCGACAGAGTCTCCTCAGATATCAGCTAACTACAAAGCCTTGGTTTCAAAGGGAAAAGCTCTGAATGGTCTCTGCGCAGGAAAAGACACACCGTGTTGGCGACGAGAGCGGCAGCGCTGCCGCTGCTGTTCGCGGGGAGCAGCGAACATCCAGCGGTGCGGCTGCAGCCCCGCCGCTGCAATGGCACTGCGCTTCACGGGCGACCCGCGGCTCTTCCGTCAGTAACGATTGCCCTCCTCCCTCCCTCCCGTGAAAAAGGAGCGAAGTTCAATTCCGAGCTCTGCGCTAACGCGACTGTAAAATTGCAGTTTAAAAAAAGCTCAGAAAGGGGAAGCTGAGGGGCTGTTTCAGCAGCAGCCGTAGTCCAGCCTTGCTGCAGTGACCCAGGTGGGTTCCCCTGGGTGAGGACACGCTGACAGCGTTACGGCTTCGATCACGATGCTCTGGCAGAGCGAAGAGCTCGAGGAGACCTGGCACAGCCTGGATGCAACTTCCAGAGCCTCTGCAGGCTCGCACCTTGGCTCTCATTTCAGCAATCTGTGCGTGGTGCAGTCTGACAGCGCCTGGAAGGAGCCTGTGCCATAGCTACACATGCATGCAAGCAAACTGAGGAACAGGTAGGAAAAAAAAAGTGTACAGAGCTGCTGGCATGCAGGTAAATCCTGATGACAGACTCTAATCCTTCTTGTTAACGTACCTAAATTTCTTGCTACGGTTTAGCAAGTTGATGCTATTTGGGCAAAATACCACAATCAACATATAAGTTGGCAGGCATGGCAAATTGAAAAGGCTTTGAATAATGTTGTTCCAATTCCTAGCTTGAAAGCTTATAGCTTACAAACAACATAACATGTAACAACACTGTGTATTGATTTCATTAAATAATAGCATCGAGTGGGGGGCAAATTGCTCCGAAAAGTGGCTTTTAGGAAAATCACTTTGTAGTCCATAGTATCTGATAAAAAGCATGGTGCTAACAATCGAGACCAAGGGGAGAAAGAGCTGAATCAGAGGCCCTTGGGATGCAGTGCCAGTCTCTGCTGCAAGGGTGTGGGAATCCTGCAGCAAATTTTACTAATTCTCCTCCAGCCCTGCAGTAGCAGCATGTGACTGCAATCCCCCGGCCCCGGGGCTGCCGCCAGCCCCGCTCGGCCCTGCGTCCCCAAGAGCCGCCACTGAAATCCTCCAGGGCAAGACACAGCATCAATCCTTCAGAGCAGAGCTTGTGCTCTGATCAGGCAGATTGTGCCACGATCAACTGTGCCAGAGTAAAACGTTTTAGACTAAAAGAGGACAGATTTAGACTAGATGTCAGGAGGAAATTCCTCACTCAGAGGTTGGCAAGACACTGGCACAACTAATTGTGCACAGGTTGCCCAGGGAAGCTGTGGATGCCTTTCCCCTGGAGGTGTTGGAGGCCAGGTTTAATGGGGCTTTGAGCAGCCTGGTGTAGTGGAAGGAGTCCTTGCCCATCGCAGGGGCATTGGAACTGGATGATCTTTATGGTTGCTTCCAACCCAAGCCATTCCCCAATTCTGTGACTTGGGTATGGGCTAGAGCTGCACAGGTTTCACCAGGGCTTTCACCAGAACAACCAGACTAGACTATGCACAAGCAAAGTAGTCTGAGTGCAGTCATTGGTCATCTGCAAACGTGAATTTATGACAGATAAATGTATCCAACCTTTCCTCTGCTACCCTTACCCCAAACCAGCCCTAGTAGGGAAGAAACTGCTCAAAACGTATCCAAGGGGTTTTTTCCATCACTATTCTCTCAAGCACCTGCTGGGGCTCATCACATTTCCAGCTGGTGTGGCTCTGGGGGGATCACCAGAGCCTGGCCTCCAGTAAGGCAGGAGGGTAAAGCCTCAAAAATCGACAAATTAGCTCCTGCTCGGAGCAGCACAGACTGCACTGGGCTCTGTGGGGCAGCCATTTAACCTCCCCATTAAGTTTCCATCAGGTGAAACCGCTGCCCGTGCCAATCCACTGCGTGCATCCCAGTTCATTGGGCTTGTCACCTCCCCGTCCCTGACTCCTCTCATTCAGAGCAGGCACAGACTTTGCCAGCCAGAAGCACACTATTAGTAGTACTAGTAGTGGCACTGTTATTATTAGCTAGTCTTGTATTTATTTTTTAGGAAGTTCTACTGCTGGACTGCAGACCTGCCTGC